>CABHPR010138386.1:5286-20970 GCA_902168415.1 Peromyscus melanophrys
TTTTTTTTTTTTTGGTTTTTCGAGACAGGGTTTCTCTGTGTAGCTTTACACCTTTCCTGGATCTCACTTGGTAGCCCAGGCTGGCCTCGAACTCACAGAGATCCGCCTGCCTCTGCCTCCCGAGTGCTGGGATTAAAGGCGTGCGCCACCACTGCCCGGCTCAGATGTACATTCTTTGTAAGGATTTTTAATGTCTTTTTCTAGCACCCGTCTCCTATGTGGTGCCAAAGCTTTGATAGTGCAAATATTTTTGGAACCACAGTGTACAGTGGTAAGGTAAAGGAGAGTCACCTTGAGGTTCACCTGCCCATGCTCAACAGCCAGGCTGAGTCTCCACTCACCTCTTTCTTTGCATCACTGCCAGCATCATCGCTGATGCATCCACTTTCTTTGTTGACTGACACATGGACTGAGACTGGGTTGGTAAAGGATATGAAGGGTATGAGCTCAGGGACTCAATGGAGTCAATAAAGGTGCTAAATGAAGAAAATGCTACAGTGCTGTTAAAAATATAGCATTGAATTTGTAGAGGAATATGGATTCCTATCATCTAAGAGTATTAGAATAATATGTTAAATGTCTAACAATTTCCCTCTAACTAGGGTATTAGAAAGCTAAATACAAATCATAGCCTCATTGAGGTTGTCTTGGAGTCAAGCAGCTTCTTAGATTAGGATTTACAAGGGCACCTTCAGAGGGATGACAGAAAGGGACCACAGGAAATGGGGAGAAGAGAAGCTTAGGAGTGGCCCCTCTCAAACTTACAGCTACTCTTGGGAAAGACAAAATATAGTGTTTTAAGTCCCAATAAGCAATTTGCCGTTATTTTCAAGTTCTGAAGAATATATTAAGCTGCTGGGGCTCTCTGCTTCAGCAGATTCCTCCAAACACAGTCAAGCTAATCAGTTTGTATCAGGGACTGGGCTCAAACAACTGAAGTGCTATCCTAACTTCATCACCACTACAGATTCTGCCTTTTTCACTAGACTTTCCCACTACTACAGGGTTCCTCTAACGCTGAATTATGCTCCAATGACAACCAGAGCTTGCCCTAAACTCCCGTGGTTTCAGGCTTTTCTCCAGTGTGGATTCTTTGATGTCGAATGAGGCTTGATCTCTGAATAAAGGCTTTCCCACACTCATTGCATTGATAAGGCTTCTCCCCTGTATGTATTCTCAGATGCTGAATGAGACCAGTGTTCCCATTGAAAGCTTTCCCACATTCTTTACACTTATAGGGTCTTTCTCCAGTATGGATTCTCTGATGTTCAATAAGGCCTGATTTCTGACTGAAGGCCCTCCCACACTCATTGCATTTGTAGGGTTTCTCCCCAGTGTGGCTTCTTTGATGGCCAATAAGATGGGAGCTGCGTCTGAAGGTTTTCCCACACTCATCACACTCATAGGGTTTCTCCCCAGTGTGAATTCTCTGGTGTCCAATGAGGTGTGAACTATGACTGAAAGCTTTTCCACATTCATTACATTCATATGGTCTCTCCCCACTGTGGATCCTCTGGTGCAGAATCAGGCCTGCACTCTGACTGAAGGCCTTCCCACACTGACTACACTGATATGGTTTCTCCCCAGTGTGGATCCTCTGGTGCAGGATCAGGCCTGTGTTCTGACTGAAGGCCTTCCCACATTCCTGGCAGTGGTAACGCTTCACTTTGTTGTGGATATCTTGATGAGAAAGGAGGGCTGACCTGTAACTGAAGGCTTTACTACACACATTACACTGATAGGGTTTCTCTCCAGTGTGGATTCTCCAGTGTCGAACAAGGCCTGAGTTCTGAGCAAAGCTTTTCCCACATTCATCACATTTGTGCCGTCTCTCTTGTGTGGGATTTCCCTGCTGCCTCTCTAATCTGCCCAGAAGGTCTTGGGTTTTTCCATGTGTAAGACCCAGGATAACATCCCCATTGCAGCTGGCAGCTGTCTGTCCATGTGGTTGGATTCCGGTAGATATTACCTGTTTTGGAAATAATTCCTTGTTCTCACTCCTGGTCTCACCACCTGAAATAAACATGTAGTAAACAATCATTCTCAAAGTCACTTTCTATTTTCCATACTAGAAGAAAGAGGGAAACGAAGTTCTCGTGGAAGCTACAAGCAAATACAAGCTTCTCTATCCAAAATAGGGAGAGATATATGCAGGCTGATCAAGCAGAAGTACCAAATGCCAACTGGGAAAGAGATGCCAGGAAAGAAGGGTTTCCCATAGGTGAGTAAAGCTGGAAAAGGACTAACTGAGAAGTGTTAAGCTGGGGAGTAGGAAGAGATAAAGAACTCCTACAAGATCTACTGAGTAGGACAGAGTACACCAGTTCTGAAGGAGTGGGATTACAGCTGGCTCATACAACACAAACACCCCAGTATGATGGTCCAAGGGGAACTGGAAGAAAGGTGTCAGCGCAGGGAGTACTACAGAGATGTCAATTTCTAACTGGCAAAAAGAATAGTCTTCCCTACACAGATACAAACTGGAAGGAATTCTGGGTTGGAGAACAAAATGCTTCATTTCAGACATCAGAAATCTCAATCTAATATCCATTTCTTGAATTCTGAGTTTCTTTTAAGATTTAAACAATTTTAAAGTAAATTTATATCTATGTGTGTCACATGTGTAAGGTGTTTGCAGAGGCCAGAAGAAGGCATCATAGCCCCTCGAGCTGGAGTTACTGGTGGTTCTCAGGGACCTGATGTGGATGCTGGGAAAAGAACTCCAGTCCTCCGGAAGAGCAGGAAGCGTTCTTAACCACTGAGCCATCTTTACAGCCCTGAATCCTGACTTCAACTAAGTCCTCCGAAACCTTACAAAGCTACCAGAAGCAAACAAAGAGAAAATTCTTAACTTATAAAAACTACAGCTCTCCTTACCCAGGGAGAACATGTTTCTGTATTTCTTGGGCCTGTTATCTCTATTCAGATCCTTCTGTGATGGATCAAGAAGCCATTCCTCTCGAATAAGAGACACAGCCATGTCTTCAATCTTTTCCAAAGTCTGAAACAAAAGAAGACCCTCATTTGGGGCCTAGAAAGGTTCCATAGCTCAAAACCATTGTTTGAGATAACTACAGTGTTAGGAGAGGTGAAGAAGCAGGAATGTGAATAGCTGGGAGCAAGAGGGAAGTGCACTAGATTTATTGGGGGAAATCAAAGAATGGTTTGTTACTAAGCAAAAAGGATTCAGGGAAAGTTCTTAAACAGGCACCACTGTAGACAGATATGGGCATTTGCCACAATATTGTCAGAGACATGGGCTTTTAGTGAGAAGGAGCACAACTCACCTGGAACCCTGCAGTGAGAAGTCTAGCTGTCACCTCCTGATCTCCAGAACTTCCTTTCTGGGAAGGAGTAGGACTCTGAGAAGTAGACATGGCTGAGGAGAAAGGAGCTATGAATTGACTAGTCTTTTGTATGGTTGTGGGAGCCAGCATTCACTTATCCAAAATTACTTTTATTTCAGCATATATATATGCCAAGGATTTTGCACATAAAGTGCTGACATCTTGGACTCTGGCCCATATCCATGGATGCCCAGAGAGCATGTGTACTTTAATGTACCTGAATTTACACAGTCAAATAAACAAAGCATACTGATTTCCTAACAGGAGCTGCTTTCCAATTTCTTCTCTAACCAAAAGTACTATCTCTGTGTAGCATTCTCCTAGATCCTGAAGTCCTAGAAAACTGAATATGAGAACCAACCAATCTGTTACCTTTCTGATATCTGTCATGGCTACTGGTGTCTGCTTTCATGGATAGTAAGCATCTTATCACCAAAATCAACCTCATAGGTAAGCAACATATGTCTTGGGCAACAAGATTTAGGACTTCAGACAAGAATTATATAATTAACTAAATAAAGTGTTTCTATGCTATTTCCTTAGAAACATTAAAAATTCTTAGCCTTTGACTAAGATCAAGTGTAGGAGTATTAAAAATTCACTTATATGTTGGTGGGGTGGCAAATGCCTACAGGCACAGCACTTATGGTATAGGCAGGAGGACCATCCCAAGTTTGAGGCCAAGCTGATCTACATAGTGAGTTCTAGGCCAGACAAGACTATATAGAGAACCTGTTTCAAAAAGCAAAAAATATTCACTTATAGAAAACAAAGCATTATAAATTCCATAAATAGGAAAATAAAACAAAAAAAACCCAACAAAGACAAATAGCCTAGAATAGGCTGTTCTGTATAAAATAAGACAATTCTCAAAAATAGGAAAAAAAAAACCCCTAAAACAACAAAAAAAACCAACCAAACAAACAAATAAACAAAAAAACAAAACAAAACAAAAAACTAACCAAAAAAACAAAGAAAACCAGATTTAAGGGGCTTCATCTGGCCAAATATGATTTAAACATAGTTAACACAATGTTTCTGGAACAAAGACTTTATATGTCTGTGGGTAAACAATAACAATAAAATGGAAGAGTTGAGGACATAGCTCAATTAGAAGAGTGCTTGCCTTGGATGAATAAGGCCCTGAGTTAGTTCTTAGCACTGTGCAAAACAACAGACACACCTACCCAAGCCTACACACACACACACACACACACACACACACACACACACACACTCACACTTGGGGCTGGAATGACGGCTCGGTGGTAAAGTGCTTGCTAGAGAAGTAAGAGGACTTATGTTCAGAATCCCATCACTCACATAAAAGCCCTATGTCTGGAGTCCCAGTGTCGGGGTTGGAAGAGAATAGAGACGGACAGATCCTTAGGGCCTGCAGGTCAGGTAGTCTAGCTGAAATGGTAGACTACATGTTTAGAGAAAGACTCCATCTCAAAAAATAAGGTAGAGGGGCTAGAGAGAGCTTGGGGCGGGAGGGGATAAAAGTGCTTTCCATATAAGCCCGATGGCTCAAGTTCAATTCCTGGAACCCATGGTGGATGGACAGAAGCAACTCTTGAAGATTAAAGTTGTTCTCTGACCACCAGGTGCATGCCTGGGTACATACACTAATAATAATAATGATGATGATAATAATAATAATAATAAGTAAGGTAGGGAGAAAATAGAAGATCCAACATGACTTCTAGTCTCCACATGAGTACCCAGGGGTAAACTAAAAGGGAAGGAAGTAAATGTTTTCTCTTAAGATTAACAATGGAACAATGTAGAAGGAATGATGGAGAAATTACTATTTGTAACTGGTTTAGTAATAATCACTGACTCAGTTGAGAAGCATCAATGAAATAAAGTAAAAAAGAAACATCAATAAATAGTAAAACTCCTGTTTTAGCAACAAGTATGATAAGGATTAAGATATTTATACACCTTCACGGAAATTTCCTCCTAAATTACTCCTTAATTATAAAGGGAAGAAGAGTAACTTTACAGTGATCAGCCTAGGAAGATTAATCTTAAGTCTTCAAAGATAACATCACAATAGGTCAAATTTCTGAAGTGTTCTTGCCAAACACACACAACTTGAACCTAAATATGAAAAAATACCAAATAACCCTAATCTGCAATCATTCTAATCCTAATCTGTTCTTCAGAACTGTTAGGGTCAAGAAAAGAAAGACTAAGAAATAATGCCAAAAATTCCAAATTAAAGGAGACTGGAGAGGCTTCTGACTAAATGCACTATGGTCAGACATAGGGTGGGCTCTGGACCAGAGGAGACACTGAGACAACTGGCAAACACAAGTATGAGATGTGGACTGGATCAGTACCACACCAGGACCACAATTCCTAACTATGTCATCTGATTGTGGTTATCAAAAATGCTCTCATTAGAAGAAAGCCATACTGAAGTACTTGTAAATAAAATGTTATGAGACTAGAAAAATCTAAAAAAAAAATGTCTGCTGTAAATGTCCTGGGGTAACAAAGTTCTTTGTTTGAAAGTTTACCACTAGAACTGATGGTCTATTGTCCTCTGGGCATGACATGGCCACTGCCCTCCTGAACTCTCAGCCACTCTGACGGCATGCATACAATCTGCAAGCTTGGACCCATCAACTTTTGCCACAGAGTGGGGAAGGATCACAAGAGCCTCCCCATTCCCATGCAGGCAATTAACTGGTGCAAATTAATTTCTTTAGTGGTGTGGCTGCTGCTAAGCTACTCATGTTCCTCTAAAAATCCTTTATCCTCCCCCTAATTAAACTCATTGGTTAGTCTTCAATAAAACTGTTTCACTGGTGTGTCGTTCTGCCCCACCTGGGGTGCATAGATGTTTATCCCCACAGGAAAAGTTCACACACTACTTCTACAAACATTCAAAACCAGAAGATCCGGACTACTCAAACACTGATGTTAGTTCTTGAATGAGACAGGTACCCCAAATATAAGTCCCTTTCCTTTCTGCGTTCGTTCCTCACCCTTATAAGTGAAATCTGGCCTCTCTCCTCTGTCTTGTAGCTTCTGGGGCACTGAAGATTTATGCTTGGTTGCCATGGCTTGGAGCTGAGTACTTGGAGGTTCTGGTGCAGATTCTGAAGATACAACTTCCTCCCAGAGTACCCTGTGCCCATGTGTATGAGCTGAGACCTAGAAACAAGGGGACAGTGAGTTACAAAGAATTCCTTTGAGAAATGAAGTGATGGCAGTAGCAGAGCCAACGGCCTTCGATGGGTGTTCAGATTTGGGAAAGCAAGCAGTATAATCTCATTTCCTTCCTAGGGCAACAAGAAACACATTAGAACAAAAAGAAGGGATTGTTCCACTCAGTACTAAAGAAAAGACTTCTGTTGATGTTTCTCTACTGCATCAAACACCAGTATTTGTGCTCCAACTCTAGGACAGAGAATGAATAACAGAAAACTAAAACAGGGCCATAGAATACCAAAATACTCGTTTGACAAGGAACTTGGAAGCCTATATTCTAGTAAGCAGTCATCTTTAATTATCCAGGCAAGGCAAGACAGATACAAAAACCAGTCTAGTAAACTGGGCTTTACTTGTTTTGTGCTAAGCATGCTCCCCTCCCCGTCCCAAACGCACCTAGCACCTGTTAGCAATCTAGGACTCACACCCACATTAAGCTGTACTCATTCATACCTTACTCTGAGCAATGGAATAAATTCCTCCTCTCCTTAGCAACCATGAAACCTGGACAGCTTGTACCCAGTCATACTCGAGATATATCTGGTAAGGAAGGTAGGGGGCCAAGCAGACCTAGACTGATGCTGGGTACATGAGCAATAAGGCAAACTGTGTCCTTTGAGAAAACAAAGAACCATCCCCATCATGCCTATTAGCAAACAAACCCTTTTCCTCTCAAACTTCATAAAAAGAAGCTCCAAATAATTGGGGCCCTTAAGTACTCTCACTGCCATCACAAGAATACTCTTGACTGTATTTCCTCCTTTGTACTATTGTTCTGCCATTGAATAGTTTCCTTGCTCCTTGTACAATTTGTGTGGGTCTTTAGTTTAATTTCTTGAATAAGAGGCCAAAAGTGTAAACACTTGACCCAAACCCCAACCACAGGTACCATGGGTACCCTAGAAGAAAAGTAATTTAAGCTCCTTGTGTCTCATGGTCCCATTTAGCAAGCAAGGATAATAATACAGCTGTAGGAATTTTAAGAGGATAAAATGGGTTCTCTCCTTTACAAAACTACAAGTGCAATACATAGTGCATTAAATAATTTTCATCTGCATTCAACAGAAACCAATGCATAGAATTTATTCCTCAAAGTGAAGCCAATGTCTTTCTACCCAGCTTCCAGGAATTCAGTCACAGCATGCATGGCTACTTACTGGTCGTCCTAGGATATTAATCTGCCTTTCCAAGTCCTCCAACAGGCTCACCACCTCCTCTCCATTTCCTAACTGGCGTTCCTTAACCAGAGTCTGCAGCTCCTCAGGCAGGATGGTCAGGAACTGCTCCAGCACCAGCAGCTCCAGGATCTGCTCCTTGCTGTTCAAGTCTGGCCGCAGCCACTGATGGCAAAGCGCACGAAGCTGGATCAGAGCTTCCCGGGGTCCTAATGTCTCTTGGTAGCATAGCTGCCTGAAGCGTAGGCGAAACAATTCTTGGCCAGAAGTATTATTTTCATGCACACTAGACTCCTCATCCCAACCATGATCCTCCTCTATCTTGACAATGACAAGGTCCTCTTCAGGAGCCTGGTCTGGTGGAGATGGGGCCGAAGAAGGCTTTCTTGATTCTGTAGCCATTTAGGGCCAGAAAAGCTTAAAAGTCCCCTTTCCTCTACCTTCTGTATCTTCTTAAGTCTTCTGAGGACCTCCAGGGTACTTCTTCCCAAACAGAAAATAATAAATATGTTAAGGTAAGGCAAAAGTCATAGTAACTTACCAGCATACCTCAATAAGCTCCCCTAAACACTCTGCCACAGCAAACCTACCCAGGGTACAAACCCTTCCTTTGGATTTCCTGTTTAGGGCTGTGGAGGCCTGAGACTAGGCCTAAGTGGACTTCTGTATTTAGTATCAGGCCGTTCTCAGTTCCACTCACTGAACTCCTCATAGCACCTTGCACACCTCCCACTCAACTGTTTCCTGTACTTCAGCGCCCAAACCCTGTTCTTATTCTCAACAGCTGAGGTTAATTTCTCTATCCTCTACTCCAAGAACCTTTTGAACCCTTTCCTCTCCACTACCTAAGATTCAGCATCCTACTAATGCTCTCGATCTTCCCTTTTGTCTCAGGGCTACTAACTCTTGGACTCCACCTCTGACTCCTAAAAATCTGTTGGAGGAGTAGATACGCAAAGAACTTGGACGTCGTATCAACATCTACAATGCCCAAATCTCAACCCACACACCAATGACCTTCTAGAATGTTATAGAAATAAAACATAGTAGTGTTGGAGTTTGACAACTTCACTTAGCAGAAGACACCTGATATTAATCAATGCTGTGTCTGTTTATTCTTATACAAATAACCACATGAGTTGTTTCCTGTTCCTGATTATGAATAAAACACTATGATTATGTGCATACATATTCTTGTGTGAACAGTTTTTAATTCAGTGGGGGTAAAACCCAGAAGTAAATTGCTGAGTCTTAAGTGTAGTATCTAAAAAACTGTTGAACTGCTTTCCAACATGGCTGTAATATTTTGCATTCCACTAGCGCTTGACATTGTATTTTAAAAATTTAAATATTATAATAGGTATATAGTAATGTGTCATGGTTTTAACTTGTTTTCTTACTAACAATGTTGAACACACACATATTTTGGTGAAGTATTGATTTAAAAATTTTGGCTCTTTTTTTTTTCAGTCTCATTCTATAACCAAAGAGTATATGTAGCATGAATCTTAAAAGTTCTTATTAATAAAATCAAACCTGAGGCAGGTATTGGGGTAAATGCTGGAAAATCAGAGAAGCAGAACAAGCCACAGCTTTCTCTCCTTGCCAGTTTCTCAGCTAATCCTATTTCCTCAGACTGGAAGGAAACCTCTGTGTCCTCATATCCAAAATGGCTCTCAGCTGAACTGCTGCTCGAAAGCCTGAAAGCTTAACCAGCCAAATGCTGCTAGTTTCTGGTCCTCACGCCTTATATACCTTTCTGCTTTCTACCACCACTCCCTGGGATTAAAGGCTCGCTTTCTGAGATTAAAAGCGTGAGTCACCATGCTTGGCTGTATCCTTGAACAGATGGATTTCTGCCTCTGGAATGCTAGGATTAAAGGCGTGTGCTACCACTGCCTATCCTAAATATCTAGTGGCTTTTCTGTTCTCTGATCCCAGATAAGTTTATTAGGGTACACAATATTTTGGGGAACACAACACCACCACAAGTATCAAACTTGTGATTTTCCCACCTTAGCTTCCCAAGTGCTGGGACTATGGGGGTGTACCACCATGCTCAGCTTTATTTATACACTTATTTAATTTGTTTAGATTGTTGAGACAGGGTCTTATCATGTAGCCCAGTATAGTCTGGAACCCAATGTGTAGCCCAGGCTGATCTCTTGCCTCCATCTCTCAAGTATTGGGAGTACATGCATGTGTCATCATGCTTTGCCCAGTATTATTTTGTACTTGAGGTTTTATATTGTTTGTATGTTTAAGATTTGAGAACTCCTTATATATTTTGGATACAAGAGATCCATGATTTACAAATATTGACTCCCTTCTATTTTTTTTCCCCCCGAGACAGGGTTTCTCCGTGTTGTTTTGGTGCCTGTCCTGGATCTCGTTCTGTAGACCAGGCTAGCCTCAAACTCACAGAGATTCGCCTGGCTCTGCTCCCGAGTGCTGGGTTTAAGGCATGTGCCACTACTGCCCAGCTCTCCCTTCTATTTTTTAAGCAGTGGCCTTTGAAGAAGATATTTGTAATTTTTTTGAAGCATAAGTTACCAATTTTTTTAAAAGAATTGTACTATTGATATCATATTTAAGAAATGTCTGCTTAGTCCTAAATCACAAAGGTTTTCTTCTAAAAGTTTGCAGTTTTAGGTTTTACTGTTAAGTCTATGGTCTGTTCTGAATTAATCTTTGAGGAGGTGAGGGTATGGCTAGGGGTCCCCCTCCTTGCATAAAGATGACAATCTGCTCTAGCACCATTCACAGAAAGGGTAATATACTGAATTGCTTGCCTTTTCATATGGGGGAGGGGTAGGGGAGGCTGACTGACCATGAATACTGTTTCTGGAGTCTCTATTCTGTTACCTTGACCTAGAAATCTACCTTCTTTTGATACAAAGCTGCCTGAAGATGGATTTTTAAATGGTAAAATCAAGTAGTTCCAATCCTGCAACTTTTCTGTTTTTGAAGCTGATTTGGCTTTGCTGGCTGTCTCCTTTTTTAAAACACATATTAGAATAAGCTTACTGATTTCTAATAACGCTGGGACTGAATTTGTATTGAATCTATAGCTCAGTTTAGAGATACTATTTTTTTTAAATATTTTTTAAAGATTTATTTATTTATTATGTACACAGAAGAGGGTGCCAGATCTCATTACAGATGGTTGTGAGCCACCATGTAGGTGGTGGGAATTGAACTCAGGACCTCCTAAGGAATAGTCAGTGCTCTTAACCTCTGAGCCATCTCTCCAGCCCCTAGAGATACTATCTTAATAGTATTGTTATCACATTAGGGATGATACCTTAACAAGCATGTTCCAGTCCGTGAATACTGATATCTCTTTTCATTTAAGTTTCTTGGACTACTTTCATTATTGACCAAACTATTTTCCTTTCTCTCTATATCTACACATACTACTTTTCTCATAACTGTAAATTACTGGCTGCAAAAAAGTTTTTCTCTCTTAATTTCATAATCCTCATTGTGGGAGCCCACAACTGACTCAGTTTCCCAGTTTGAATCTGAAGCCTATTCTGAGTCAACAGAATTCAGGGCTGTGAGAAAGTCCTGATTAGCCCATGGGAAGAAACACACTATCTAGCTAGACGCAGGTTGCTGATGCCAGCTGGAGGTACATGGAGATAGAAAATGAATATGCCTGCTCCTTGACTCAAGGACAGGATAGATAGTGGTTGAATGCCTGTGCTGTGCATTGTTCTACCTCTGTCCTTCCAGACTGAATCTAAGCTGGCTGTGAAATAAACTCAGGCACTGTTTGCCACTGACTGGCAGTCCTCTCCACTCTTTTCTGTCTTCTTCATTGTCTCTTCAATCCGCACGCCTCTACCCAGCTACCCAGTCAATTGGTTGGCAGGCTCCGACACCTCATGAAAATTTTATCTCATTGATAGAATTAAAGAATATCAGAGGGCTGTATTTACAACACAACACAGAATTGTCTGGATTTGTTGTAAGAGTTATGGTTACAGCTAGAACTCCAGGTCCAAAGAGCTCACCTGGACGGCCCTGTTCTTTGTGTGTTATATGTACTTTAATATTTTCTTTTCTTGTGTAGATACATCCCTTACAAAGGCTGCAGCAGTGACTTCTCCTTGACTTTGGCTATACTTCTCTTTCACTCATGTTCCATGATGCTACTAACTCTGTCTTCAAAAAAGATGCCCTAGGTAGTACCTATGAATGTAACCTTATTTGCAAATAGTAGGTAGAGATAATCAAATTAACATGAAATTACAACCGGAATAAGATGGGTCCTTAATTCAGTGTGACTGCTCTACTGTTAAAGAGACACAGGGGTCTGTCTACAAGACAGTTCAGAAGTTAAAGGCACCTGTTGTCAAGTCTGACAACCTGAGTTTAGATTCCCAGGACCCACATAGTTGAGGGAGAGACCTGGCTCCTGCAAGTTGTCCTCTGATCAATACTAGGGCACTGTGACATGAGCGGACCTTATTCACCCTCCCCAAACAGAACAAAACAAATATCTTACTCTATAACCCAGGCTGGTTTCAAACTGGTGATTCCCCAACCTCAGTCTCCTGAGTACTACATGCAATTACAGGTGTGCATCAATATACATGGTCTTTTCATTCTTTTTAATGACTAATATTAATCTTTTTAAAAAAATCTCTTCCTTTTCCAACAAACTTTTATTTTTTTTCAATATTAAAGCTAGAGCTGAATAAAAAATTAGTCCTCTAGGTATTCTCTCCTCTAATAATTTTGTGCATACAAACTGCAATGCTGGTAAGCACCTATAAACACTGATCCTTACATATTATCCTTAAAGAACATCCAGTTAGATTTACTGACTTATGAATGTAAAGGTAACAGTCCTAAGCTTCTTCTGGATCTAAAATGTTTAAGTCTTGACAACTAAGGAAGTCAACTTAAACAATACTGATTTTTCTCCCCCCCCTTTTAAAAGTTATTATTAAGAGATTTTCTATTCATTTTACATTCCAAAAACAGATTCCCCTCTCCTCCCTCCTCAACTGACTTTTCAATAGATGTAGAAGATGTATTTTCCCTTCAGATTAAGTTTAACTTGAGAAATGTCTTGGTACTGAGTGCAAATCAGGAAAGACAATCTCCAGGCTTTAGAGATCAAGGAAAAGTAAATGAAACAAACACTATGCTTTGTAGTTACTTCAAACTGCATTCACTGAATATTTTTCTTTTGGAGATTTCTAAAGTTATTTTAATACAGGCTTAAGCATGGGGGTTAGCAGAAATGGCACTCAGGAGTGGGCCAGACACACGTGTGGGCGTTGTTTGATGAATGCTTTTAAGACTTATCACATTCTTATAGTTAACCACAAGAGGAACTCAAAACGTGCACATTTGCTAAAAGAATGACCGCCACATAACTGTACTTCGGTGAATTTGTCAAACAGAAAGAAGTATGTTGTCAAGTGGTGGTCAACATCTTAGAAGTCTGACAAAGACTACTCATGACTGACTTGGGTTTTGGAAATGGGAACCCACGGAGTTTTCAAGCATCTATTTCAGTTGGCTTTAATAAATTAAGTAAGCAAAGTATTCTGAATACGGTTTAATTTTGTTACCCTGGAATTAAAGTATTTCTTGGGCACACAACTGTCCAGCCATCACATCAACCATTTTCTTAGCGAAAAAAGGAGCAACAACAACAACAAAAATAAAATAAAATAAAAATAAATCAAAGGTTTCCATGTGCAGCAGAGGCTTGAAAAGAAAGAAGTATCTTAAAAAAAATTTTGAGACCGAAAGGCAAAATTGCTGAGTAGAAACGGCTGACACAGGAGCCGGCTTTACAAGTAAACGCGACTGCAAAATAACACACAGCTACTGGCGATGAGAAGAGGGACCCGCAGGAAGTTGGGGCCGGGTGTCGGCCTGCTTCGCCGGCGCAGGCCCTCTGCCGACCCGCTCCCCGCGCTCGGGGCTCCGCAGCCCGCGCGCCCCTGCCCGGCCGAGCGCACTCACCGAGAGCTCCGCACGCTGCCCGAGGGCGGGAGGCGGCACAGCGCGGACCGGGAAGCGCGCGAGGAGACGCGACGGACACCGAACCCGGGCGGGACCCCTCCAGCCGCTAACTTCCAAACCCTCGGAGCCGCAGAACCGGCCAGCACGCATCTTGCCCCACAGCCACTTCCGGAAGCTCTCTAGGAAGCCCGGAGGTCTGACAGCTCTATGGTCGGCTCGCAAAGGGACCAAGCACCCCGCCTCCCGGCTGTCAGCAGCTCCAAGAGGATGGCTAAGCTGCTGCTGGGGACTGTGGACATCCCAAGGAATGTCATACGTTTATGTCACCCAATCTTTTGCCTAGCCAGCCTCCGGCTTCAGCTGGCAAGGGTAAGGGTTGGGTGGCCGATCGCAGATCTCGGCTGGGCTCAGGAGGGCGCTTACTATGCCTAACAAATTTCTCTTTATTCCTCCTAGATACTTGTGCTTTCCTGTTAATGCTTCATGAATTACTCCAGATTTCCAGCATACAGTTCAGATTGAGGAATTTAGCCCTTTACAGTACCCGGGAAGAGCAGTGATCTTACATTATACAGCTCCTACTGACCACTGCTTTCCCTTTGACTGTGATGTGTGGTCGGCCTCCCAGTACTTGATACTTTACCATTGGAAACTGTAAAAGTTCCACAAAATAACCACAGCCAATATCTTAAGGTCTAAAAAGGATATTTAGGCTATTAGTAATGGTGGGAAACAATGAATATTTGTTTACTTTTTAATTTCAAAGATGACTTTTTATCTATTTTAAGTTGTCAAAACAGAGCTGATGGGTCTCAATTCTCTTCTGGGGAAAATGAGGCAGAGGAATTTTGAATGTCTTACCTAGTGTTATATATTGAATGGCCAAGCGAAAACCTAGAACAGATGGTAGAAGTCATGGTCAAGCAGGAATTGTCAAGTTTGGGTCACAAGTGAACAATGAAAAGGTTGCCTTTAAAAAAAGATAGTCTCTTTGTAGCCCTAGCTGGCCTCACATTCAGGGAAACTCTCCTGCCTTACCTTCCCAAGTGATGGGATTATAAACGCAAGTCAACACACCAGGTTAAAGCCTCCTGAAGCAACAGTTGATTCTTCTTTCAAAATTGAACTAAGAAATAAGGGAATATTTTACTCATTTTTTTTTGGTTACAGTTTTTAAATGACTGAAGTTTTGCCCACATTTAGAACACCCATGGACTCTAAGGAAGATTCTGACCACTAATTAGGCCTGAGTATTAAAAGAATTTTTAGTACTTTTCTCTTTTTAGTGGAGCTTATTTACTATATGACGTCTCTGATGTCTAACAAGAGCTGAACTTACACACAGGTCTTCCACACTCCCTGCACCCACAGGGTTTTCAGCTCTGTGGGTTCTTTGATGTTGAATAATACCTGTGTGGTCACTGAGATCTTTCCCACATTCTACATTTATAGCGCTTCAATCCAGTATGTACTCTATAATGTCCAACAAGATTTGAGAGTTGAGTGAAGGTTTTCTCACATTTATTATATTTATAGGGCTTCTCTCCAGTATGAGCTCTCCTCTGAGCTACTACTGAGAGTTTTTGTCACAGTCTTCACATTTGTATTGTCTTCTTTCCCTCTGTCACCATTTTAATCACTTTCCATTTTCAACAGCATCTTTGGATTCAGGGTGCTGAGAGATGTCTTTGCTAGGTCTGTTGATAATCCCAAGGAATTCTATACCTCTGGGTATGTCTTTCTTCTGAGATGACTTCATTCTCAGTCCTGGTTTTATCACCAGTAACAAAGAGTACATAAACAGATCTTATTCTAGGTTGGAGAAATAAAAAGCCTATGAAAGAAATAATGTATAAATATAAAATAATTATATATATAAACATAACATATACTATCACATATGTGGTACTATTTTGATTTTTGGCAATATTGTCTCAATATAGGAA
>CABHPR010138387.1:0-12651 GCA_902168415.1 Peromyscus melanophrys
TGCGTGGTGCCATGCGGGCCTTGCTGAGTTTGGCTGCCTTGTATCTACAATGACAGTATACATGCATTGCGGAGATATTTCTGCCTTGGGAGACGCCAGAAGAGTGTCAGTGATAACTGGGGTGATGTGCAGGAGGACGGGGTGTGATGGTAGCTAAGACATTGTTAAGGTGGCTTTGTGCAGCCCGAAGGATAGAGTGCAGCTGTATGTGCAGGTTTCGAAGCCAAGGTGGAGACTGGACAGAGAGCTAGCTAGCATGCTGGGAGGAAGTAGCCAAACCTGCATTTTCAGAACTGAGCAGATCTAGATAAATCTGCATCCAGATGTGAAACACTGGAGGTGGTGAACTGTCCGTCCCCTTCCCCACCTTGTTTAGAACTAGAAGAAAACTAGAATTTTTTTTAACCAGTTGTGCGAAGTTTAGAGGGCTGAGGAATGTAAGTAATGAGTGAAGATGTGGACAAGAAGGAGCATTGTGAGTACAGTGCTGGACTGAGGGTGGATGCTGCCCTGAAGGCAGTAGCCTTCCCTATGAGGACAATTGAGGCAGAGAGTAACCCCGACGGGATGAGCAGAACTATAACATGCTTTTCAGCTGGTCTTTTCGGTCCAGCTACATTCCAGCTTCCTGGCTATTTAGTAGTTGGTGAATCTGTCTAGCAAGGACACGAAATCACTGACCTGTAGGACCTGGAAGGGTCCCTCCTTTAACTGACACCTCTCCACAGACCCTCAGAAGCCCACTGTCTCTGTTTCAGGAAGTCCCGACTCCCTGGCACCTGTACAGTACCAACGCACATGGGGTAAATGTGGAGGATGTTGCAAATACAGAGAATGAGGAACTGGGAGGTCAGAGAATATGTTAAGAGTCCCACCTCTGTCATCTCTCCTGTCTGCATCCCCACTTAGCAGCTGGGTTACTCTAGGCCAGTTTACTTAGCTTTCCCATGCCCCAGTTTCCCCTGTGAAATGGAGATAATACCACCTCATGCTGAAGGTTTGAGCTACAGTACTGTATGTGTGAAGTACTGAGACTTGTGCTTACTGCTTAGTACCACATGAACTGACTGCAGGCTGCTGGACTGAAAGACATCTGTCTGAGATGAGGGCAGAGCTGGGGTGGATGGGGAGACTAGAAAAGACTAACAGCTGTTAGTCTTAAGTAATCAGGAAGTTCGTCAAAACAAAACAAATGAAAAACCACTGATGCTGTAACATGAATCTCAGAAGCAAAGGGCCGCTTTCCTCCCAAAGGGTGCAAGAAAAGTGAGCTGGACCTGGCCTTAAGCAAGATCCCTGTGTACAGGGGCGTGGGAAATGGTCCTCAGAATTTCAGTTGTAAGGAAGTGATATTCTGTGTGGAGAGTGGTGTGCAGAGGAGTTTCATGGGAGCCCAGAAATGGAAGGTCCATTTGTGTAGAGCAGTATGGGGCAAGAGGAGAGAGGATATAAAGATCTTCATTTGAGGAACTGACTCCGAGTACTGACCAGTACTCCCATTTGCAAGGAACTCTAGCTCAAACTGACTTAAACCCAAGAGAAGTAGGAGCTCATTGCCAGGGTCCTAAAGCTGCCGGTCCCAGGGGCAGCATCTCAGTTTTTGTCTTTCTCTGGTGGGATGTCTGTCTCCACTAAAGGTAGCCCATGCTTGGATTCCTTAGCCCAGTGTCTCTGCAGGAAGAGAACCCCTACTCTCCCTGGTTCCTGCAAATGTCCAAGGAGCTGGCCTTGCTTGGCTGGGAGAGGAGGGGTTAGCTTTGCTTGAATCATCAGGTCAGCAGTAGAGGAGATCCAGGGGGTACCAGAGGCAGGGCACATGACAGCTGGAGGAATCAAAAGGATCTTTCATGTGATCAGGAAGAGTAGAAGCGGGAGCTGGCTTCGGGTTTCTGTGGCACTCAGCCTGAGAGCCATGTGGGAATGGAGAGCTCGGTCTACTTTGTCTGGATCTTGACTCTGCTTTAAAGAAAATGGAGCCTCAGGACTTCTGGAGCAGGTTTTTTTTCTCAGACCACAGATTTATTTCTCTGATCATCTTTCGGGACATTAGCCAAAGTTATGTTTTAAGTTTTAATTACTGTGCCTAAGAGATCCATGAAACAAAAAATGCCTCTAACCTGTAAGCCCCTTTCCCAAGGGCAGATACTTCCTGAAATGCTGGAGGCTATTGTTTACGGCAGATAACAAGCCACAAGTTTTCACTCCCCTAAACAAGTTTGCTTTACCCATCTGCACTGGATGTGCTTGGTCACATGTAGGTGGGAGGTATGTGGGCAGGAAATACATCAAGATGTATGCTTTGCCCCTGATTGTATGTAGGCAGGAGATACACAGGAAGGAAGTACATCAGGATATATGCTTGCCCCTGATTGGACCTGTTTGGAAATACTGTGGCCTTATGGGTTGGATTTGCCTTTATAAGTGTTATGCCTAGATTGCGGGGACTTCCAAAAAACCACCATGGAGACTGAATCCCATCTGTAAAAGCAAAGAGTCTTTATTTTCAAGCTCTGAGCTTGGTCTGTTTGTCTGATTCAGCGGGTGAGAGCAGAGAGCCCTGAGCTCAGGCAAGGTAGAGTTTTTTTTTTTTTACCATAGCAGAGGTTGGGGTGAGAATATTTCCAGGGTTCAGGACCCTGATTGGCTGACATTTATCTAGGGGTATCTGTAAAACAGAAATAGGTGTGTGCTAGACTCAGGGACATCTGGCCATCTTGTCTAACCTTATCTAATGATTAGAATGTTTGAGATATCAGGTACTTTCCCTTACATGTAGGCCCACCCTTGGTGGGGTCAGCTTATGGCTTTTCCTGGGTCTGGGTGTTGCCTGCCAGTAAGCCTGTCACAGAAGCTGTGTCTGGATGTCTAAGTCTGTCATGGCAGCTGTGTGGTCAAGTTGTTTTGGGCCCCCCCACAATAAACCTCTGCAAAATATGACTCATCGCCATATTCTGGGAACCCCTGAATGGTCCTGGCCAGAGTCCATCATCCTGGCTAGTATTTAAAGTTTGTTTCAAATGTGGCTCAAAAAATTGCGGAACTGGTCCTTTCTCATGTGATTCTCAGGTTTAACAGCAGAGCAAGGGAGCTCTGTGGCACTGTAGAGTCATTGGCCACTCTGAGGTAGACTTGGAGAAGCATGGCCTTTTAAGACAGAGCCTTGGAATCTGTATTTGACGGGACAGCTCATCAGGCCCATACAGTTGGATCAGCCTTGACCTTAGGAAGAGAGGCCAGCATTAGTTAAATTTTAAAAAGTGTCCAGCAGGCTAGTTGAGATGCCGGTGTGTGTGAAGTGACATAAACTGAATCAGAAAGTGATATGGCACCGGGTAGAAGGAAAAGGAACAAACAACTGTGTGAGACAGTCCTCGCTGCCAGGAGGAGCTGGGTGTGTCCTGCTGTTCATTTCAGTGACCCAGAGGCGGCAGATACTATTCTTCCTGCTTAACAGGGGAGAGGTGGGGTGAAGGTTCAAGGAGGTGATTCTCAGGCTCTGTTCGGGAAGAGCAGGAGGCCAGCACCGTTGTCAAGGTCATTCATAGGTCTTTGGTACTCCTCAGTTCACCAATGAAAAAAAATATGTAATATGCTAGTTTATAAACTCCGTTTATGGTACTTTGAATGTTAATTATTTAGATATTAAAAAACAATTTATACATAAGATAGCATATTTTCAGGGCTAAGTATTTTCTTTTTCCTCTTTTTCTTTCCTTTCTTTTGGAGATAGGGTCTTACTATGCAGCCCTGGCTGGCCTGGACTTAGCTATGTAGACCAGCTAGCCTGAAATTTATAGACATCTGCCTACCTCTGCCTTCTGAGTGCTGGGATTAAAGGTGTGTGCCACTATGCCCAGCAATGCTAATTATTTTAAGGTAAAAAACACATGTATATACACCTGTACACATATGCGCGCGCGTGCGCGTGCGCGCACACACACACACACACACACACGGAGCTATCACCCTAACAGAGCTGTGAAAAGTCTTGCAGAGATCTTTGGAAGGATATGTATTCCAGTAGAAAATTATCATAGCCAGAAAATAAAACTAACATGGAATATTTAAACTAAAAACCATTGATCTTGGTGTTATTCATTAAGCGGTGCTGTTTACCATCCGAGAAAAGCCACAAGGTATAACAAAACCCACTATAAGGGTTTATTAGGGGAAGGGAACAGAAGGGATGTGCTTAGGCCTATGGGAATGATCATGTAGGGAAAAAGGCAGAGGGATAGGTGGAACCCTCTTTTATAGAGTCGCCCCTCCAACATGCGCATATGGGCTTACATAGCTACACCACACATGCACATAGATTACGTGATCACGCTGCTCGCAAATTACATGATCATGCTGCTTACAAATTACGTAATCACTCAGTGCACGGATTACTTAGGACGTTAGGTCCTGGGATGACTAAGTATTTTGCCTGGCTACTGGACAGCGCGTGCAGTCATGTAGCTGGGGGAGTGGCTAGGAATTCTAAAACTTTGTAAAGGAATGTCTAAAAACAAGTGAAAAGGCAAGTTACAGAGTAGAAAAGAACTGCTTAATACATACATCTAACAAGACTTTAATCCAGAATATATAAAGACCTCTTATAACTCAATAAGACAAGCATCCAGTATGTGTGCGTGCACACTCATGGGTGCGTGCATGGCTAATGTGCATATGATCAGAGAGCTGTTCAACATCATTAGTTATCAGGCTATTTCAAATTAAAATCAGTTGAGATTCCACATGCATTCCATAGGCTAGGTTAAATTTAAAAGAGAGAGAGAAAAAACCCACCAATTGCGCATCATCTGGAAATCAGACATTACTAATAGGAATGTGAAATTGTATAGTCACTTTGGAAAGCAGTTTTGTAAGTACATTTGATTTGGTTTCAAATAAAGTGAAATACACATTTGCCATATAGCCTTGTAATCCTCTGTCTAGGTTTTACCTAAAAGAACTCGGGCCGGGCGGTGGTGGCGCACGCCTTTAATCCCAGCACTCGGGAGGCAGAGCTAGGCAGATCTCTGTGAGTTCGAGGCCAGCCTGGTCTCCAAAGCGAGTTCCAGGAAAGGCGCAAAGGTACACAGAGAAACCCTGTCTCAAAAAACAAAAAACAAAAAAAAAAAAAAAAAAGAACTCGGAATGCAATCTCACAAAGAGCTGCCTATGAGTATTCCTAAGAGATTGTTCACCAGAGTCCCAAACAACCCAAATGTCCATCAGTAGATGAAATAATAATAAAGGTGATATATCCACAGGGTAGAATATGTAACAACAAGAAGGAGTAAGCTGCTTATTATATATACAGTCAGAGATGATTATTCATATATGTTGAGTGGAAGAAGCCAGACACTGAAGATTTTAAGAGCCTGTTCATAGGAAGTTGTAAAATAGGTCAGTCTGTGGTGACAAAGCAAATCTCTGCTGGGGCTGGGAACTGCAGAGAGGGATAGGGAAGCTGCTGGGGATGCAGGTCTATGTACTTTCTACAGCTTATAGAAAAATGCATTGAAGTGGACACATTTTATTACAGGCACAACTTATACCCCCAGTAATTAAGAATGTAGAAAATATGGTCTTTGATTAATCCTTTTTAAGGCACAGGAACCATCTTTAAGGCCAAGAAAATACATTGGCACGCAACAAAAACAAGATAAATTTAAACATGTAGGCAGTGCTGTTAATTTGGGACACACAAGAGTCAAACACAGCTAATTGGAAGAACACATTTTAGAGCGGGTAAACTTTGAATAGCTATGACTGTAGCTTTCGGGAAGATAACGATGTTAAATGTATACAATCTAAGTCAATGCTCTGTTATGCTTACCCCAAATCCAGGGTCACAGAGACCCAAGATGTGTTAGTTAGCTCTTGTCCTGTGACAAGTAACAGAAATAAACAATAGAAAAAAGAAAGCTTTATTTGGCTCCTGGCGTTTAGCAGCTTTAGCCCAGGGCTGACTCTTGGTTTTCGGCATGTGATAAAGACATGGTGGGGAGCACGTGGAAGAGCAAAGCTGCTCGCTTCAGAGTACACAGGAAGCAGAAAGAGGGGAGGGCCATGGCTGCTTCCACCTGACTTCTTTACACCTGGTGTAACAGATGGTCATCCAATACCGAAGGGGCAGCTTTGAGAACACAAACACACAAGTAACATACAGACCGAGCAGGTTGTATTTATGTGTTTAGAAATACACACACACACACACACACACACACACACACACACACATGCACACACACAAATAGCAACTAAAGAAAAAGAGGCCATCAATTTAAGAGTGCAAGGGGATACTTGGGAGAAAAGGGAAGAGGAAAAATGATGTAATTATAATCTCAAAAATAAAAAAGTTTAATAAAAAGCTGGCTGTAGTTAAATTAGAGATAACAGGCACAAACCCTCTAAAGATAAAGTATTTAAAGTAATGTAAAAAATACTAGCAACAACTTTCTCTCCAGCTTTAGTCCTGATTTTTTTTTTATTTAAAAGAATTAGCATCACATTAAGAGCATTTTTCTTTTTGTTTATTTTAAATTTTTTTTTGGTGTGTGTGCGCCTCTGTTCACACTTATGTGGAGGCCCGAGGGCAACCTCAGATGTTGTTCCTCAGGTGGTGTCCATGTTTGTTGAGACAGGGTCTCTCACTGGCCTTGACCTTGCTGGTGGTTACACTCCCCGGCCGGCAAGCCTCAGGGATCTGCCTGTCTCGGCCTCCCTAGTCCTGAAGTCACAAGCACACAGCACCACACCTGGCTTTTCCACTTGGGTCCTGAGGATCCAGTTCAGGTCCTTGTGTTTGTACAGCAAGCCCTTTACCAGTTCAGCAACCTCCTGAGTTCTTGTATTTGGAATTTTTAGTTGCTAGAGGAATCTGCTCCATACTATATCCCAGAGCAACGGGAGAAGCTCTGGCTGTAAAGAGAGAGCTGGAAGATCTGCCTCCTTTCTAAGCACTACATTCAACTTCAAACTACCTATAACATCAGCTGAGAAGCCTCTAGGTGCTAGGCATAGTTAAATACCTGTGCTTCTAACATTTTGAGGCGGAGGCAGGAGGATTTTGAGTACAAAGTCATATTGGTGAGAACTCCCAACCCAACAAGCTGAAAAAAGTGACAGTCCCAATCTCCACCAGTCTCTGGCATCCGTACTAAGGCAGGGATTTCGTGATGCTATCTGCCTCCTTCATTATCTAGGGAGAGCAGAGGAGAGTATTTCCAGTCACATTACCATGGCAACTGGTGAATTAGCACTGGCCTTCCATTCAGCAGGAATTCAACAGGAAGATATATTATTCTTGGGAAATAAGACAGTTAATAACAATACAGTGTAATTTAGAGGTGGACAATATTAATAATGTTAATATGGCTTTTCAATGTATCCGTGTAACAATAGTGAAGTTATTTCATAAGAGAAGAATTTAGTTTTATTCATCAGAATAGACCAAAGGACAGGAAAAATCCTACAGTTTTTTGTCTATGCCTTGTCTATGCCAGAACTGTGTAATATTTAATGTTGTTGTTGTTATTATTATTATTATTATTATTATTATTATTATTATTATTATTTTGGTTTTTCGAGACAGGGTTTCTCTGTGTAGCTTTGTGCCTTTCCTGGTACTCACTCTGTAGACCAGGCTGGCTTTGAACTCACAGAGATCCGCCTGCCTCTGCCTCCCGAGTGCTGGGATTAAAGGCGTGCGCCACCACCGCCCGGCATGTTATTATTTTATTTGTTACTCTTATTGTGTGTGTCTGCCTGCACACACGCATGTGTGTGTATGTGTGTGAGTGTGAGCATGCACATAGAGGTCCAAGGACAACTTTGGGGAGATGGCTTTGTCCTTCCGCCATTGGTTTGTGCCCCCGACTCAGGTCCTCAGGCTGTGCCGTCTTCCTTCCGAGCCGTCCTGTCAGCCCTGTAATCCTTAGTACTGAAGTCACACAGCATTCTGGAGCTGTCTTCATTTTAAATGTAGTTCAGTTGAGGCCAGAAAGATTGCATGATTTTCCTTCCACTGGGGACCAGACAGACACTTTCAGAAACCCTGTTCTTCTCAGACCTAGACTTTAGACAGTGGTACCACCCACTCTTCTGGGCTTGCTCATATTTTATGGCAATTGCTGGAGGATGTGCTCACCTCTTTGTAGTGGGTGCTGAGATGGGTATGACCAAAGGTCGTAAGTGTGAGTGATAGCGGCTTATATTGCATGGTGTGTTCTCACAGGATTCCCGGCAGTGGTTTAGAAGCAGGCTTGAAAACTGTCCTAGTTTGGGGGCAAAAGTAAGTATGTTGAAGTCATTTATTATTTATCTGAAATCCAAAATAACCCGAGCTTCCTGTACCTTTGCATTATACCTGTGAACTTTACACCTGGGTATCCCATTGCTGCTGGTACTGCCCCTCCTGGAGACTAGTCAGACTTGCCACTCCAGTGGTTTTCCTAGTGGTTCCTGGTTCTCTAGATCACAGATTCTGAAATACCGACAACTAACACAGGTCCATGTGGTGAGAGAGGCCTCTGTCCAAAGCCCTTGCCCCAGCCATGGTGGAGGCAAGAATTTCCTGGTGTGTTCAGCATAGCTAGAGGACAATGGCTTCTGTCTTACGCTAAGTCTTAAGTTTCTCAAACAGGGAGTTTGAGAAGCAATTACTCATTGCTCGGAGTAATCATGAGGTTCAGATAACCATGGCAGCAGGGAACCAAGGCCTATTCGCTTCATCCCATGCTCCTCGTGTTTGCTACTGTGTGGAGGCTGATAAACTGGGTGTGGTTTACATAATCTCTTTGCAGGTGACTATGCAAACCCAGATTCAAGCGAGGTTATTTCAGGATTAAGCATGTGACTCCATCTGGGTCAATGAGATAAAAGTAAAGTTTGCTTTAAGGATCTTGGAAGAATTTACTTTATTCCGGAGACGGACATAAAGCAATGACCTTGGGGGGCAGTGAGACAGCCCAGCAGGTAAGGGCCCAGAGCTGTCAATCCCGATTACTGAGTTGGATCTCTGGGAAACCACATGGTGGAAAGAGAGAACCAACGCCTGCAAGTTGTCCTGTGGCCTCCACACTTACACTCTGACGTGACTGTACACACACACACACACACACACACACACACACACACACACACACACCCAAATGAATAATAGGGCCTGGAAAGGTGACTTAGCAGGTAAGAGCACTTCCTGCTCTTCCAGAGGACCTAAGTTAGGTTCCAAGCACCCACATTACTTGGCTCACAACTGCCTGTAACTCCAGCTCCAGGGAATCCAACACCCTCTTCAGGCCTTCACAGGTACCTTCATACATATGGCACGCACACATACATAAATAAAAACAAATATAAAATAAATTAATATTTTTTAAGAAATGACCTTGGAGTTGGAGTGTAGCATGGTGGTAGAGGACTTACTTAGCATTTTTAAGACTCTGTTTGATACCTAGCATACACACAGATACACACACACACACACACACACACACACACACACACACACACACACAGACATACACACAGAGAGAAACACAAACACCTGGAAAGGAGAAATAAATAATCTCATTTTAATCATCTTCCAGATAGCTTTGTATGTACTGGTGAATCCAAGAAATCCTTCAGACATTTTGCTTCTAGCCTCAGATGAAAAACTTGTAAAACAAGGGCAGAAGGCATCTTGGACATCACTGAGGATGGAGCTGGATCACTGATGAGGTTCTCAGAAGCCTGCCTTATTCCTGTGCCTGGACTCTTAGGTTCTTGTTTGGCTTCTGCGGTTTCAAGTTGGGTGTTCTGATACAGCCAAAAACAACCCAACTGAGAAAAGGCCTCCTGAATCTGTGAGGCACCTTTATATAACTCATTTAGTGAAACCAGAAAGTTTAGCATAAAGCGTTTCAGTGGAATTAGAAGCTGTTGCTGTTATGAAATTGTGAGGCAGAGATGACTATTGAAATTAATGCAGCACAAACAACCGGAGAGCTGTTTCATTTGGCTGGGGGAAGAGGCAGTTTCTAATTAGGGCCAGATGCTTGTTCCTTTTGCATGGATGCCAGGAGGGTGAAACAGCCACTGAGGAAGGAAGTATTTTCTGAGGAGAGACGGATATTTAAATTTCTGGGCAGGCTCACAGTGTGAACATAAACAATATTTTAAAAAACACCGCCTTCTTTCTTCATGTGGTGGACAGCTGCTGCTCTGGCCAGCCTGGAAGCCATCTTGGCTTTTCTGGGGAGCAGGGGTGAGTGGGGAGGTAGCACCCCACTTCTCTGTGTCCCTCTTCTCTGCCTTGTGCCCTATCATCCCACGGGAACCAGCCACACCTGATCCCATCCCAGACACTAACCCCCAAAGGTGGAAATGTGTCTTCAGGCCAATCTCACTCTCACGAGAACTCAGATCTCTAGGGGAATGACGCAAGAGGGAAACGCTCCTTGGAGTCATTCCTAAAGGGACCCTCCATGGGTCACGGGAGGGACCCTGAGATTGCCTTTCGGAAGCCTGGATCTAGGGGCTCTCCAGTGGCTTCACTTAGGGCAGTGCTGTGTTTTAGCTATTATGGTTTAGGTGAGCTGGGTGGGGGTGTGGGTGGAAGCTTGGTTCTGTGTGTAGTGTTGGGAGGAGGCATGTGTGACTATAAGCCTGATATAAATGTGTTTATAGCCCTAAGCTACCGTATAATCAATTAGAAAAAGTTTATTGGGAATGAAAGCGTATTTTGCTAATATGTTTAACACATATATAGCATTTACTGCTTACAGGGCACTGCTTCTTTGTTTACTCCCTGTTGTCATCCACTGGTGTGTCCTTCTTTGTCCACTGGTGTGCCCTTCCTTTGCTCTTGTTTTAGGTTTATTTATTTTTATTTTACGTGTATGTTTTGCCCGTATGTATGTGTATGCGCCTCCTGTGTGTCTGGTGCCCGTGAAGGTCAGAAGAGGAGGCAGATTCTTTGGGACTAGGGTTATAGTTGGTTGTGAGCTGCCATGTGGGTCTTCTGCAAGAGCCAGTGCTCCTAACCACTGAGCCATCTCTCCAGTTCTCAGTCACAAGGCTGGTAAATTACAGAGCCTTGATTC
The DNA here is from genome assembly GCA_902168415.1 of Peromyscus melanophrys. Lineage (NCBI taxonomy): Eukaryota > Metazoa > Chordata > Mammalia > Rodentia > Cricetidae > Peromyscus > Peromyscus melanophrys. The sequence goes on from CABHPR010138387.1 coordinate 11,079, forward strand.
AGACTGTTACTCTCTGAATAAAATGATATGGGTGCAAAAAGAGCTGAAGGCCAGGAGCAAGGGACTGAACAGCAGTTGCCAAAAGCCCCTGGGTTCCAGCTATCTTTTTTTGAGTACACTGAAAACTACTTAGAATTTCCAAGGGGAAAATGCTCATCTTCTTAGTTAACAAGTGTGAACTGAGCCCAAACACCTGTGTTTTCCTTTTGCTGTTGCTAGGTAATCCGTGAGCATCCTTGGAACAATAAATTATTGAAATCTATGCTGAGCATAGTTAATTGTATAATTTCAGCTTCTAGCATTTATTTCCATTAAAACTGCCTCATCATGTTGGGGGTGTTTAAAAGGCTGAGCGGGAAAAGGGGCAAGTAGGCAATTATAGCTTTATTTATAGTTGCTCTGCTCCACAGTGGAATTCTCTCAGCCCATTATTATCGACTCTATTAAACACATGTGGAATCAGGCACTAAGTCGTTCAACTCCAGGTGCTGAGCTCCTACCAAGTGTCAAGCAGTGTTCTGGGCTCAGGGGATGTGCCAGTGTACAGGCAGATAAAACCCTTTGCCTTCACGGTGCTGATATTTTTCTGGGGCACTCATGCTTTAGTTTGATCAGGCAGCTATTATTTTATAGTATATGATATACTATATACTTGTTATAATCAAGAACATCATCGATTCTGTGAAATACAGATACGGCATCTCCATTTTATAGATAAGAAAACTGAGGCACAACAATATGAAATAACTTGCTCCAAATCCCACAGCCGGATATAGCCAAGACTTACTCCTGACTTGCACGGTTCCAGACTCTGTACACCCAGTCATTGTTCTCTCTCTCTGCAGATGTGGCTGGTTGAAGGAGGTCGTCACAACTTATGTAGCCACTGCACAGTTGAAAAAGTCTGCATCTCTCCAGGCTCCCAGAGAATGGGTTTGTCGGAGGACTGTGCTGACTCTCTGGGAGAGATGTTAGTTGGCCTGGTATCTATAGTCAGTCCCCAAAGACAGGACACTGTGACCAAAGGTTGCCTGCCTTCTTGGAGACAATGGAGATCTGTTATGTGTCCCAGATTCATAGAAACAACCTATTCACTCCATATACGCTAAAGTACTTATCCTCACAACAAAGTGTGATATATTTTAGCAAGTTAATGATGACCTAATTATCTGGTCCTAACTTCTCTGAAGTTGCAATGTGTCTCGTAAACAGTGTTCTCTTATAATTGTTGTCAGCCAGGAAGTGTTTGTGATTGCGTGGCTGCCCGATGATGTTGCACTAAATCACAGCTGTTTGAGTATACCCCTCCATTGCTCCCCGTGCTAGAGGAACCCCAGGCCCTCACATATGTTAAAGCAAGTGCTGTAACACTGAGCTGCCTTCCAGCCCCTGCTCACATTTCAGTTGAATTCTCAACAGTGTTGATACTGCATTTACTGGTTTGTTTGTTGATTATGATGTTTTCCTGGTTCGTGTCTGTTGACGTCTGCTGCTAAGATCATTTTGCAAAATGGAGTGCCAGTGGCGAGAGAGAGAGAGAGAGAGAGAGAGAGAGAGAGAGAGAGAGAGAGAG
>CABHPR010138387.1:12661-26791 GCA_902168415.1 Peromyscus melanophrys
AGAAGAGAAGAGAAGAGAAGAGAAGAGAAGAGAAGAGAAGAGAAGAGGCATCTGGGAGTACAATCATGTATAGCCCTGTGGTCATGCTAAAAACTGTTGTCTTCATCCCGAAAGAACGTTGCTTCCCTGAAGATTAATTGTCCTTACTATTGCCCCTGTTGGATACTATCTCCAAAGGCTAATTCTCACTTTATGGACAGCAATCATTTTGCTGAAAGGCTCTGACAGAAATCTGTCTATTTATAAGGTACAGTTCCTTCCCCATATGGCTAACTTTTAGGTCTTGAAATATGACTGAATTTACCCACAGGTAAAATACCTTTGAAACTCAATTAATTAATTAATTAATTTATTTATTATGTTTTTTTTTTCTTTTGTTTGTTTGTTTGGTTGGGTGTTTTGGTCAGTCCTGCGACGCCATTTCTGCTGGCTTCCAGTGCTGATGTACATGCCAGATATAACTCCTGGAACGTTATTTTCAACAGGCCCCTCCCATCTATCATGACCCCTCCTTGAGTCTCACCAGCCCCCTGGTGCATCTGAAGCTTGGGGATAGCACTGCATCCTCTTACCCTTGCCACTCAAACTGCCCACCCCAGCCCTCCCTGTAAGAGCTCCTTCCAGTACCCTTGCCATCCAAGGTCCCTAGGTAAAAGTGCGTTCTACTCTCTAAGGGGGCCAAGGTCACGCTGCCTAACCAAATGGCCGTTCCAGCTTGCCATAGGTGAAGCACCCAGGTCTCAAATAGAAAACAGGACAGAATCCCATCTTTCCTCAGTCTGATAGCGCACTCCTCTTTCCAGACTTTAACTAGTGACGATAGCCAGGGCATGCATGCCTCCGTGCCTTCCTCCCATAGTTCCTTGCTGTGAGGGGCACGTATTCTTTCGCCTTCACTAGAATGCTCCGCCTTTCTTCCCTTTCCTCCTCTGGAGTCAGGCTTGTGAATGGAGTGAAGAAGGAGAAGACAAAGTGAGAGGGCAAAGCTACTTTTAGGTTTATGAAGGAACCTAAATCCAACGGTGATTCAACAACATAGTCTCTACTTCACTTCCAATAGGAAGCCGCGGTGCCCCTGCGCAGAGCCAGGGTGAGGGACTCAGAACTCCTGCTACTCTTTGGACTTCCCATTGCTGTTTTCAGAGCCATGAAGAACTCCTAAGGAATCCTGGTGACTTACTGAAACCGGTTTGGAAACCCACTAAGAGAGCCTAGGCTAACATCGCCAACAGACCCATCCATGGCCATGCCAGGGTTTCTTATCTGCAATGTTCACTATGTCAGCCACTGCAAGCCCCCCCCCCTCCTCTCAAGGAAGTTACCAAGGCAAATCAGCAAGATATATGAGATGTCTTGTGCGCCATAGAAGGGAATCACTCTATAAATTCTTGAGCTTCTCATTGTTATACACAAAAATTGAGCATCCCAGAACGTAAAATAGTTAAAATTAGCATCTTGCCTACTTCATATCATTGAAACTCAATTTAGACCTGAGTCTCAGGTTTGTAAATCACTATGCATAAAGGCAGGACTACTTGCCTATATGTCAGCATGCTATGCAACTGTGGCTAGTTGCAAACTCAGAATCTTTTAGGATGCCTGCAGAGTAGCAAGGCAGTCTCTGTATTTACATGTCATATTTAATTAGTTCAAAGATGCTCATTTTCCCACATCTTACTCTCCTAAAATGGGGATTTCACTATAGACAGGCCTGGCAGCCTTTCCTCGGCAGCATCTTTCTTTCTTGTTGATATGTAACGACAACTTTAGAGTTGGTAGTGTTTTAGATACAGTGATAGAGTAAACAAGTGTCAAATTCCTAGAAGCAGAGCCTAAGATACATTGCGGGGGTTATATTCGTTCATTTCTATGACAATAATGAGATACCCCAGGTTAAGTGCCGTGTTAAGAAAAGATGTTTGCTTAGCTCACAGTTGAGCAGCTTCTGCTGGTTTCTGGTGAAGGCTTCATGGTGAATAGCCTCACAATGGCAAGATCACATGTAGGAAGGAGAGCTCCCACAGCAAGATAGGAAACCAGTTTTTTGAAGGATGGGCTGCTCTGCTTCATGGTCACAGTGTCCACAAAATACAGCCGCTTGGAAGAAACAGCATCATTGCTCCTGGCAGCACTCAAAGGAATGGATGTATCCTGATGGCGTCTGATTTTCCAGCCGAGTGTTCGCAGGCCGCCACTGGCGCAGAGCAACCAGAACCTGCGAGAAGCCTCATCTACCTAGGGTAAGGAGCGATTCGGATAGGAATGTGGCAGATCTGGCTTCTAGAAGAATCCACAATTCTAGATTCAACCCCAGACACAGCGCAGAAGCATAACCTTTATCTCCTGCCTGGCATTTCTGAAATCCACCCTTCCTTTATCTGATTTCAAGTAACTCCCCCCCCCCCCCCCCCCCCCCAAGGAACTTAACTTTAAAGAGAAATTGGAGATTTGCTATGGCACATAGGTTGGCTTTTGACAGACTGCTGGGAGAGCAGTGCTGACCATAAGGAAATGGATGCTCATGCTCTTGGGGCATTTGAAAACATTTGTTCAAATTGTGTCATGTGGATAAGCTTCTCATAAAAACTGTGCGAACCGGCGGTCAAGTAAGGAAACAACAGAAACATGTTGGGAAGGTTTCACTTGGCTCACACTACTGACAGACCCACCTGTGCCACACTCTAGTGTAATTCTTTATCCTCTCCCATCCTGATTTTAGAACTTAATTTACATTCATTTATTTGGTGTGTGTGTGTGTGTGTGTGTGTGTGTGTGCGCGTGCGCGCGCGCGCTGTCACAGGATAACGCATAAGAGTCTGTTTTCTCCTACCAAATGAGTTTGAGTTGGACTCAGGTGGGCAGGCGTGGTGGCGAGTGCCTCTACCTGCTGAGCCACCTCACCAGCCCTATCAGGCTCTGCCAATGATGTAGACCAGGACACAGTAATTGTAGTATATTTATTTTCCCCATTGCACTGATAACAGTGGATACAACCAACAACCCCAAAAGCCTGTCCGGCCCCTTTTAGTCTCTAAGCCTTGTAAAAAGGAGATGGAGCGGCCTTCCTGGTTAATAAGAGAAGTCTCAATCTTTGTATTCTTCTTACCTAGATGAGCTTGACTTTGTATTTGAATTGACCTAGAATAAATGCTAACGTGGTTAAAGATACAAGTTGACCAAATTACACCTTCACAGAGTTACACTTGGTGTTAAGGAGACCTTGGCTCAGCGTAAGTCTGTCACAGGTAATTGTCCAGAGCTACAGAGTCACAAGGCAAGGCTTTGGGGTAGAGGCAATGGGGTTAGAAAAGTGAGCACCAGTGAGGACTTGGATAGTTTCGATTAAAGTAGTTTACTATGGAAAGAAAAGCTGGATGACAGCTGCGGCCGAATTAGACCAGGGATGAACAGGCCTTTGTCATGGTGAATGTGCATCAGCTGAGAGTGAGCCCATTCTCATGCGGGATGGTCTCGTGGAACTCTTCTCCCGGGCAGCTCTGTGACTGCTCAGGTCAGTGCCTGTGATGAGGGCCCATACTCAACAGACTATCTCCTGAGCAATGTGCCAAGAGCTGTTTTTACACCCAAACTATTCTTCACTATCCGAGTGACTACTTCCTTTCTCTGGAATTTCTCTCTTAATAGATAAGTATTTTGAAAATCCCCTGGTAGTGGATAAGTCCACCGATGCAGTAAGTCAGATCAGGCAGAACAACTCCCGGGTGACTCTCGGTGGGGGTGGGGGTGGTGGGCGGAGGAAGCAGGAGAGAAATTACACAGAGGGTCTACGGTCTAGACCTTAAATACCCTGTAGGTGTGGTCTTGACCTCTGGGGGAGGAGCCACTGCTTGGTGCGTTTTCTGGGGCGGGGTCTGGATGGGAGGAGTCGGACCAAGTTCCCAGCAGAACATCTGGGTGGGGTTTGGAGATTCCCAACAGTAGACAATTCATATTGGTGTATAATCACAGTATATAGTGATGGGTTTCATAGACATTTTTATATATGTCATATAGCTGACTGTATTTACTATATTTACCTTCCCATTCCTATCCCCATCATTCTCATTTATTCCCTCAGAAAGCCTCTCTTCCACCTTTTTGTCCCATATCCACCCATTTATGAATCATGTATCTCCATGAAATCCAGGATCCACAAATAAGGAAAAACATGTGCTGTTTGTCTTTCTGAGTCTGAGTCATTCCATTTAATAGGATAATCTCCAGTTGCATCCATTTTCCTGCAAATGACATCATTTTTTATGGCTGAATAAAATGTCACTGTGCACACATACCATATTCTCTTTATCCATTCATTTCATGGTAGGTTGTCTTAGTTACTTTTCTACCACTGTGACCAAGACAACTTATAAGTTTATTTGGAACTTACCATTTTAGAGGGTTAGAGTCTGTGACCCTGAGGGCAGGGAGCATGGCAGCAGATATGCAGGCATGGTGCTGGAGCAGTAGCTGAGAGCTTGTGTGGTAAGACAGTGACCATCCATAAGGCAGAGGGAGAGAGAGGGAGGGAGGGAGGAAGAGAGAGAGAGAGAGAGAGAGAGAGAGAGAGAGAGAGAGAGAGAGAGAGAGAGAGAGAGAGAGAAACACCACAACTATGGAGTTCTCTTGGTAGTGTCCTGACTTGAGTCCTTCAGGTGTTTATTGGGAGTGGTGTAGCTGGCATTTCTCTAGAATTTCTTATCTGCCCAAACTTTATCTGTTAATGACCCATAAGGGACAATACACAGTCATTTACAAATGCTGTTTTTTTTTTTTCTCACACCCTACCCTTCTGTGGTTAAACATTGTAAACTTTATGAAAAGCACTAACTAACTACTGGGGATTTTTTTAAAACTTCAACTTCCCTGGGTGTCTACAGGATGAATATTCTTCATTGCACTTTATAGTAAAGGCTGTTGAAGAATACAAAAGAAGGGAGGGATGGAAGAAGGGAGGGAGGAAGGAAAGGAATAGGGAGGAAGGAGGGAGGGAGAAAGATTAAAAAAAAGAGGAAAGTTAATATGCTCAAAGACTAGGAAGACAGATGAAAATATGCCTGTCTTCATCATCCTCTCCTCACATGGCTCATGAACACCTGTTTTGAGTGAGTGCCACCCCAAACTTTTCATGTATCCATTTAATACTCTATCAATTTAATACTCTCAATGACTTTTTGGAGGTATCCATTGGAGGCCGGCTTACAGATGAGAATACTGATTTCCATGGTGGCCCCCAGCTCAGCAGTGGTGGAGTCATGGCTGCTCGCTGAGGTCTGCCCAACGTTAGAGCACATGGTCCTTCCATGGTTGCTCATTGCCCCCATGGTAAAGATTCAAAGCTGCACACAGTGACTAATTGGCAGCTAAATTAATAGAGACAGAATCAGTCACAGCAGGGAGTAGACTATCAGGACTGCTGCTGCTGTTTATTGTGCTTAACTGTGAGTTCTGTATAATTCTCACGCTCATAATGTGGTCTGTGTGGGAGCAGATTGCAGACATGGAAAGTATCTAGAAACCATGCAGTGTGTGATTTGCTACTACATTGTCACAGAGGAACTAGATCAGTGGTTCTCAGCCTATGGGTCATGACCCCTTCAGGGGGGGGGTTAAACTACCCTTTCACAGGGGTTACATATCAGATATTCTGCATATCAGATTCATAACAGTAGCAAGATTACAATTATGAAGTAGCAATGAAAATAGTCTTATGTTTGGGGGTCACCACAACACGAGGAACCATATTAAAGGGTCGCAGAGTTAGGAAGGTTGAGGGCCACTGAACTAGAGAATAGTGCAGACAATATTGAGCCTTCCCACGGGGCCAGGTATAGAGTATGGAATACATTAAATTTGAGCACATTATTTTTTCACTCTCCATTTCTGGCTGCCTCCTAGGTAGAAGTAGACATGGACGCCTGATCATCCATGATGTCCTATGGGAAATCACGTATGTAGCCTTTGACATGACCAGCATTTACAAGGCTCTACTGAGTATGTGATCAAGTCTTGGGTACCGGGCACACCCAAGTGGAAAAGCACAGCTTCAATTTTGGTCCCCGTCTGTTGCTCTTTGACCTCTCGTTCCCATGTTGGCTTTTTCTTTCCTTAAGATGTGTGTGTGTGTGTGTGTGTGTGTGTGTGTGTGTGTTTATGTGCACCATTTGCATGTAGCTCCTTGAGGAGGTCAGAGGACACCAGACTCCCTGGAACTGGAGTTATTGTAAGCTGATGTGGGTTCTGGTAATGGAACTCAGGGTATTACAAGGGCAGTAAGTACTCCTAACTGCTGAGCCATTTCCCCCTCCATATGTTCAGCTGTACAGTGTTTACAACAGAACCACCAGATTTCCCTTATGTCTCCTTCTAACTTGAGGCACCTGGAAGGGGCTGAGTGTGCCTTTCCAAGAAGCTTGCAAGCCATGCTGAGGTTTGTGGTTCCACATCCTCTCTTTGAGATTACCTGGCCATCATGCCTTACCCAGATGAGGCTCCCTCCCATTGGCTTTCAGATGTGACTTCACAATAAGAAAGATTTGAGCCGGGCGTTGGTGGCGCACGCCTTTAATCCCAGCACTCGGGAGGCAGAGCCAGGCGGATCTCTGTGAGTTCGAGGCCAGCCTGGGCTACCAAGTGAGCTCCAGGAAAGGCGCAAAGCTACACAGAGAAACCCTGTCTCGAAAAAAACCAAAAAAAAAAAAAAAAAAAAAGAAAGAAAGATTTGATGGCATGAGCCTATTACAGGTGACTAAGCAAGCTTCCTGAAATGCCTACCAGCACAACAGTATACATGTCTTGATTCTTTTCTTTGTAAGAAAAGGCTGGCCCACAGATAGATTGACTTGTATTATTGGAAGATGATAGTGTTGGTAAGTAAAAAATAATTTAAAAATAAGTAAACCCACAACTTGGCATTGGATAGTAAGGCAAAAGCCAAGTTACAGTTCTTTCACTTCTTCTGTTGCAATAGGAAGGCACACTACCTCCTGCTTTTAAGCAAGCAAAGTCACACTTAAATCTTAGCTGCTGAGGGTGAGATGGAGCAGCCCTTTGTGGAAAGCAATACTATCTCTTGGGTTCTGAGGTGAGTACTGTTCCATTGCTAAAGGCTAGGCTGAAAAAGCAATGCCCAAAATTAGGCACCTGCCTGCTCCTGTATGTAGAGAGTGTGAGATGCCTAAGGGACCAGGAGAATTCATGTGTCACATACAGGCAGGGTTCATTCTCCACCTTGCTCTGCCTCTTCAAAGACATTTTCAAGGCTGCTCTTTCCAGGGGACCAGTGGCTTTTGAGATTTGGCTTTGAAACACTAGTTCTTGACTTGGGTCTGCCTGCCTTGCAAACAGTGCTGGCTAATAGTTTATGTTCCCCAAGAGTTAATATGTTGGAAACATAACCCCCCAATGCACCAGTGTTAGATGCGGAATGTTTAGGAGGTGATTGATGGATTAATGTCATTATTGGAGGCAGGATCTCACTATGTAGCCCTGGCTGTCCTATGGTAAGGCCAAACTGTGGGAAGGAAGTGTCAGGTTTGAGACAAGTAGTTGTAGCCTCAGAAGCCATGTTCAGTCTCCTTACTCTACAAAGGCTGCTGTCTGTACCTCCAGGGCAAAGGATATAGACTTAAAAGTGCAAAACAAGAAAAATATGATTTGTATTTAAAAACAGAAAGGGGCAAAAAACGCTTTGGGAACTAAAATCCACTTTTAATCTGTCTGATTTGACAGCTGCAATTTGCATCCATACTCAATTCTCCTTTATCCTCTCCTCCCCTTCCCTTCTTCCTTCTCTGTTGCTCCATTTTTGGTGAAGAATTAGGGACTGAATCCAAGGCCTTCATCATCCTAAGCAAATGTTCTACCCCCGAACCACACCTCCAACTCTGTAATTGACTCATTAAGATGAACACAACAGACGAAATCTGAAATTTTTTTCTTAAGACAAAATTTTATTCCAAATTACTTCACTTTACTCAATATGTTTAATCTACTGGACTTTGCAGAACTCAAACTGAAGGTTAATATGGCAATTCCACATAGTCTGTCTAATAATCAAAGGGATTTATTTTGGGTTAACTCACAGCAAGCATGAGGGAGTTGGTTGCGGGATCCAGGAGGGGGATCCCTCTTTTGTCTAAGGAAGAAAGTTCTAATCTGACATAAAACTATATATAATAGGAATAATTATCAAGGAGAAATAAAGGGTAATGACATAAACAAATGGAACTACAACTAACAAGAGCAACATCAAACAAGAGACACATACTAAAATCCAGAGAAGTCTGGAGCATAGGTAAATGGCACGTTACTGAAATCATTCCAAAAGGTATCCTATCCTGAAGAACCTGAATCTGATATTTAATATGTTCTAGCTAAGATACGAGAAGATTGTAACAGCAACTGTTAGTCTTCAATCCCATCAAAGACCTGAGAAGGAATATAATAATACCTGAGAAATGGGAGATGGACGCAAGCAACTTTTGGGAGTCTTGCGACTGTAGATAGAGACAGCTGGCAGCCTGGACAGTCACGTAAAGTTGCTCAGCATCCTTGGTGCATTCAAATTGGCTATAGGCCTAGAGTATCTGACAGACCATTTTTCAGAAGCAGGAATTTTGAAAGACCATCTTACCCTGTCTTGGTAGAGCTCAGTAGTCGCTTTTCCTTGTGTCCTGCTCATTCAGAAGGGACAGCATTTATACTGTCAGCAGTCAAGGCAAGGGCAGTTCTTTGCCCAGTAGGGAATTTTGTGCCAAGAAGAAGAAAACTTCCAAAGGGAAATGTCTTAGAAGCCCAACATTCTCTCCAGATCAAATTGGTGCTGCCAGGAACAATCATGTCTCATGTCCACAGAATTCTAAGTTATTTAAATGGCATATTCTCTAGGTCTATGAAGTGTTTGAAGATTACCTGTCCATCTGACCTATATATCTGTAAATCTGGACAACCTAACTAGCATAACTATAGAGATGACAAGCATAGGTGACTATAAATCTGTAAGTCTTATCTACCTAAATAACCTAAGGACTAGGCTTCATGTAAACAAGGTAAACAGTCTGTAAGTAAATGTACGGTAGAAAGACAATGACCTCAAAATTGTGACAATACACAAAATAGCTTAAGCAGAAGTAGAAATGTATAGTGCAATATGTAATATGACAATAATCCTAAATATGTATCAATATACAAAATACTCTAAACAGAGGTAGAACATACACACAGTATGACAAGTATAATTTTATATTTATGTCAATATACACACACTTCAAATAAGAGTAGAAATATATGTACATTACAACAAATATAGTTCTGTATTTGTATCAATATACAAATTATCAAATAGAAATATAAAAATAGTTTACATTTGTATCAATATACAAGAATCCATAACTGCAATTTATCTAAGGCTGGTATTTACTAAGTTAGTTTACTAGTATATGCAATAATCTACCTTAATATCCTATACTTATCCACTCCCCTTTTTCTTTTCTTAAGGAGAACACCAAGTCCAATATTTTCTTCCATTCTCAACCCTATAACCATTATCCATAACCCTGAGAAACATGAAACCTTTGAGAAAAAGGGTGTTGTTTTCTTAGAATTGCTTTCTGCTGTTTAGGGGGCAATGGTATCTCTGTGGGGTCCTGTAAGAAAGCTCAGATAGTTAGGTCTCATTTGGACTAACGGTAGATTCTGTAGCTAGTCTCAGAGTAATGGTTAAGGTTGTCTGAGATTCTGGCTAGAAGTATAGTATGATGGACCATCTTATCATGGAACTATCTTGGAGAGTTTTCAGTTCAAGGTTGATCACTGAGTAATATTTATGAATACCATGGCATCATTCTGGATTGGGTAGAGTCATTGTTATGGGGCCCCATCTTCCTTCTGGAGACTTCAGAGATTGCTATTGGAAAAGACTTATTTTTTACTGTGGAAAACGTGAACATTTTCAATATCAAGATGGAAAGTTTTGGATTTATACTGGATAGAGATGGAATTCTTCAAAGGCAAGGAAAAGCATAGAAAGACAGAGTCTAGATGACAGTGGTCCCTAAATTATTGGTTTACTTTTGTCTCACACCAGTTGGCTCTTCAGATATGAGACAGAATCTCCTAATTTTTAATATGCTTGGGTTTAGAGAAGGAGAGAGCTAAATTCCAACTCCAAAGCCAGCTTGATTTATAATTGAATTGAGACTACAACTATTCTGTTAGGCAGTTAGATATTACCCAGTAGAGTATATTGGTACCAATAGATTCTTTCCTTATGTTGTATATGTCAATATCCAAGGCCTTATGATTTCTGGAAGATGGGTGTTTCTATTATCCTGTAAAGACAGAAAACAAAACCCTACCCCAACCCTTATTTGTTAAGTTTTTCTTACAACTTGTAGAGACATCATATTGGTGGATGAGCTTTTACTTCTCCTCATCAAGGGGTTTCTCTTATTCAAATCAAATTTTTATTAGTTTTGTTGGTATCCATAGCTTTTCTTCTGCAGAAACAAAAGCAAAACCCCTTCCCCAACGTAAGGACATATCCAGGTTTCCATTCTGAGGTCAACACATCTTTGAAATAAACCGGTTGGTTTAGCTCAGGAGTTTTCTCTGTTGTCCCGTGTCTCTCCACAGCTGTTGTTCCTTTCTCATCAGCATTGAGAAAATTCAAGGTTAGTAAAGCATTATGCAATCTATTTCTAGGAGTCATTGTTACCTGTTGCTGTTTATTTAGCATATCCTTTAAAGTTTGATTGGATCTCTCTATGACTGCTTGTTGCCCTGTGGGATTGTGTGGTATACCTGCAACATGCTTTATATTGTAATAAGCAAAAAACTGTCTCATTTTATTTGAGACATATGCTGGGGCATTGTCTGTCTTAATTTGTACAGGTATTCCCATGATGGCCGTAACTTCTAATAGATATGTAATCACAGAATCAACCTTTTCAGAACTCATAGGAGTTGCCCATTGAAATCCTGAATAGGTGTCAATGGTATGGTGTACATATTTTAATCTTTCGAATTCTGCTAAATGAAACACATCCTCTGTCAAATTTCATTTCTTTGTATACCTTTTGGATTGCTCCCTGCAGGTAATGGAGTTTGGTTATAGAAGGAACAGGTAGGACATTTTTTCACAATATCCTTAGCTCGCTGCCAAGTGATGGAGAAATCCTTCTTCAAACCTTTGCTATTTACATGGTATTTCTTATGAAATTCTGAGGCTTCTAGCATGTTACCTATTAGTAACTGATCAGTCTCATCATTACCTTGTGCTAGAGGTCCTGGCTGACCCTTATGGTGTCTGATATGTGTTATATATATAGAGGATATTCCCTATTTCTGATGGTTTCCTGTAATTGTATGAATAGTGAAGTTAATTTTTTATTATCAGGAATAAATTCAGCAGTTTCAATATGTAAAACAACTCTCTCTGCATATTGAGAGTCAGTGACTATGTTGAAGGGTTCTGTGAAGTCCATCAGTACCATAAGAATGGCATACAGTTCTGCTTTTTGTACAGAGTTGTATGGACTTTGAACCACTTTACTTGAGTCTCCTGATTTGTATCCTGCTTTTCCTGATCTATTTGCATCAGTATAGAATGTGGGGATTCCAGAAATTGGCTTTTGTTGTACAATGTGAGGAAGGACCCATTCATTTCTCTTTATGAGTTCTATTCTTGTGCTTTAGGGATAACAGGTCTTAATGTGCTTACGCTAATTTTTTCTCTTATCATTTTTTAGCATATTTTAATAGATTCTTTGAGAATTTCACATCATGCACCCCAATTCCACTCATTTCCCATCCCTCCATATCTGCCCTTCCCCCTTGCAGCATCCCTCCCCACCAAAAGAAAATAAAAATATTAATTAAACAAAAACAAAAACAACAAAAAGCCTGTTCCACTCCTCCATCTTTCCCACCTCTCCATCACCTCTTCATTTATTTTGGTGAGTAAGCCATGGGATGCAGGCTGGTAAGCACATTCCTCCATGGTGGCTGCTTTGTTCTTACCTTCAGCATCCTGCTTGGCCTTGAGGTCCTGCCTGGACTTTCCTCAGTGATGGACTGTGGTTCGTTCAGCCAAATAAACCCTTTGCTTCCTAAGTTGCTTTTGGTCATGGTGTTTTATTTTTTATCTTCAATGTTTTTTAATGTTAAAAAAAAGTGTTTTTCATACAATATATCTTGATGATGTTCTTCCCTCCCCCAATTCCTCCCAGATCCTCCTACTTCCCTTTTTGTTCTCTACAGTTTCTTTCTTTCTCTCTTTAAAACAAACAACAACAACCCCCCAAAAAACCTAACAAGAAACACATACAACACCCTCTCCCACCCCCCAAAAAAATACAAAAAGGGAAATCAAAATAACAGTCAAAAGACCAATAAGACAAAGCAAGCCCAAACAAATCAAAATAATACAAAAAGTCTACACAAATACCGCTGAGTTAATTTCTTGTTGGTCAACTATTCCTGGCCATGGGGCCTGCTCTGAAGTGTGGTTAATATTCCCAGTGATACTTCATTGGTGAAAACCAACTTTCCCCTTGCTGGTGGGTATCAATTGCAGATACCTTCTCAGTTATGGGTGGGAGCCTGTGCCCACTTCCCCCTTAATGCTGGAACCTTTTCTGGCTTGATCATGTGCATGTCTTGTGTGTGTGGCTACAGTGTCTGTGAGTCTCTATGTGCGTCCATCAGTCCTGCTGTGTCTGAAAAACACTGTTTCCTTGGAGCTATCCGTCTTCCACATACATCCCTGAACCTTGAGGGGAGGGGCTTGATGAGGACATCCCATTTAGGACTGTGTGCTCCAAAGTTGTCTTGGTGTTTTACCACATAATAGAAAGAAAACTGGGACAAGTAACATCCCCTAGGCTGTGGGTGTAGTTCAACAGTATGAGGCCTTGCTTAGCATGTGTGAGGCCTTGAGCTTGATTCTTGGTCCCCACACAAAACAAAACAGGACAAAAGGAAGCACCCCTCCCACCCCAACAATGGCATACCTAAGAATGGCCAAGTTCTTTGATCATGTGAACAACTGCACTTTGGCTATCTCTGGGAAATCTTGGTAACCTGCTATTACTTAGTTTCATATGGGCTCTGCTGCGAAGGTCACAAAAACATCACCCAAGGAACATGCCCCAGGAAGTAACACAGTTCTGCTACTGCAATGGTTTCAGTCAAGGTCTTGGGAGGACTGTAATGCCAAGTTCTTCCCACAAAACATCAGGAGAGACGGATAGAAAGTAAGAGATAGGGCATGCTGGAAATCACAACACGAAACACTTGCTGACACTTTAGAAAATGTCCCAGGTATATTTGGTTTTGAGTGGCAGCTCACATCAGCTCTTGAATCTTCTCTTCCAGTTTTTTAACATCCGCTCCATGAAGTTCAAAAATCTGTTTCAAATACACAAAGGCACAAAAAACGTTTATTGATTCAAGCGCTGCAAAGCCATCAATGTGTTAAGGAGTTGTATGTTTGCTGTAAGGTTGTTGCTCATTTCCATAATTTTTAAGGCACTTCAAGTACAAATACACATTAAATAGATTAAATTCATGACCTCTTATTATTTGTCACGAGATTGGGTACATTCAGGTGGTATGGCCATAGACAATGTGCCAATCTTTCAAAATGGGTGATATGAATATTTCTCCAGATCTCTATAATTGTTCTTAACGTGTGACCTAAAACGTATGACCGTGCTGGAGTTGAAGAAGCCCAATCCTTGGAATTAGAGCTTTTTATATATTGGCATCAAGGGCTTGTTCATTTATAGTCACAGTTTTCCAAAGCTGAAAGTCCTTCTGTGACTCTTGCCCAGCTCATGGTTGTGTAACTGACTGTTAACAAGTGCATGTTTTGCACTTGTCCCCCGACCCTAACTCAGGGTACACTTTCTAGTGGATGGTAAATTTGAATCGCAACATTTTTTCAGTAGTATATAAAATAATAAACTCTCTCACTTTCTCTTTTTGAGACAGGTCTTAGGTAGCCAAGACTGGCTGTAAAGTCCAGCCCTGATCCTCCTGCCTCCACCCACGAAGTACTAGGATTACATGCATACAGCAAATATGTCCTGCTGGGACATCTTTTTTTTTTTTTTGATTTTTTTTTTTTTG
>CABHPR010138387.1:26891-41355 GCA_902168415.1 Peromyscus melanophrys
TTTTTTGGTTTTTTGAGACAGGGTTTCTCTGTGTAGCTTTGTGCCTTTCCTGGAGCTCACTTGGTAGCCCAGGCTGGCTTTGAACTCACAGAGATCCCCCTGCCTCTGCCTCCCGAGTGCTGGGATTAAAGGCGTGCGCCACCAACGCCCGGGACATCTTTTAAATAGCTCTCTCACGTTTGGTTTGGGGAGACAGCTCAGCTGGTGAAGTGCTTGATACATAAGCATGAGGTATTGAGTTTGGTTCCCTGGAACTCAACTGAAAAGTGAGGTGTGGTGGAGTGTGTGTGATGATAACCCCAGAGCTGGGGAGGTAGAGACAGGTGGATCCCTGGGGTTTGATAGTCAGCCGGTTTAGATAATTGGTGATCTCCCGTGAGAGACCCCAAACCACCAAGATGGATGACTCCTGAGGAACCATGCTGTGGTTGTCCTCTGGCTTCCAGAGGCACTCACATGAACACACAAAATAAACACATTACATTCAATGAAACCAGGACGTCAACCTGCCCTTTAAACCCACTGCCACGTCAATACTAGGTGGATTGGTTATTTGGATGTAGGGAAGAACGTAAGTAAACTGAGATGAGGAGCGGGTGAAGACTTGAGCTTCTGATAAGAAGGTTTTGAAGCCGGGAATGTGTGAGGACTTTGGAGTAGGGGCTGGAAAACTCCAGAACAAACCTCTGTGCTCAGTGTGCTGCAGAGAAGTAACTGGCCCCGCACCTCTCGTCTCTGCTCCCCCACTCAGCAGCATCCTCTCCGGGGCTGCCATTTTATTCATGCCTTGAATGCCAACCCCAGGTGTGGGTTCTTTCCATCTCAGCTTCATTTCACTTACCTTCCCATCCTCCATTCCACTTCTGAGACAGCACAATGTTCTTTTGAGTCTTGAGAATAGAGTGACCTATGTGTGGGTGCAGAATTTCATGGTTTATCTGAGGTGCCTATCTGTAGTCATCTCCCTATAAATAGTTCTCCTGGCTTTTGGCCAGGGGAGGAAGGTATCAAAAGGGATTTGCCAGTGGGTCTCCTTTTAGGGGCTGGGGAGAGCTCAGTCTGCAAAATGTTTGCCTAGCACACACGAAGTCCTGGCTTTGGTCCCCAGCACCTCATAAGCTGACTGTGGTGGTATACACCTGTAACCTCAGCATTCAGGAGGTAAAGGCAGGAGAATCCAAAGTTCCAGGTCATCTGGAGCTTCATAGTGAGTTTGGGGTCAGCCTAGGCTACATTAGACCTTGTTTTAGGGGAGAGAGGGTGATTCTTCCTAATATTATGGAACTAGAGAGTAGCTCTGGGGCATAAAGGGAGTTTCACTATCGGGTCTTAAAGGGACTGTCCCTTGTCTCAAGCCAGAACTGGAGTGGAATGCAGGGTGTGGGAGGTTTGGGATTCCACTTTAGTCTCTGTGTTTCCCACAGGAGCGGGAAGGGTGGGAATCGCTATGCTAGAGCAGTGGTCCCACTTAATCTTCTTTTGGACTTTATGTCCAAGGATGCTCCTAAATCTTTATCTTTTCTTCTGCTACCGGGGAGTTTGATGCAATTGGAGGTACGAGTGAGACCACCTGAGGGAAACAGCATCCACAGAGAAAAGATGGTGTATCTGTTCCCTCGACCACCACTATGTAATTCTAGATGGCTCTCTGGACTCCCAAGGCTCCATTAGAAGATATTGCCCTCATCTCTTTAGAGATACAATCAGTGGATCGTATTTGTCTGCTTTATTTCAGCTTACTTCCTACTTCAAAGGACAGTGTGAACTAAAAAAAAGAGGTTGGGGGCCCCTCTAGAGAGAATTCTCTAACTGGAAAAAGCTGTGTCTCATAGTGGGATGGTACAAGCTATGGAGTGCAAAAGAAAGGGTCACAGCTCTGGAGAAGGGTGATTTCCATGATTATGGGCTTATGAGATTCCTACTCTACAGTCACCAAGAGCAGCCAGGAGCAATAAGAACCGTGGCTACTGTAGAGAGTGATGTCTTTCCAGAGATACATGGAATCTACCACAGGGGACTGTCACCCACCCTATTACATGAGCCAGAATTGCACAACATTCCCTAACTTCTAAGTAAAACCTTAGAGAATTACTATGAGGGAATCATATTGTACAGCCATACTCAGACACCATTCTCACCCTCTCACATCATTACACTCAAAAGCAACCTTACTTCCGCGTACTTCAAGATGAGTTGCTTTTGCATATTTTTGAAATTTACAAGTAGAATTCTACAGATTGTATTTTTTTTTAAAAAAAAAAACTATTTTTTTTTGTATTTTATGTGCATTGGTGTTTTGCCTGCATGTATGTCTGTATGAGGATGTTGGATCTCCTGGAACAGGAGTTACAGGCAGTTGTGAGCTGCCATGTGGGTGCTGGGAAATGAGCCTGAGTCCTCTAGAAGAGCAGCCAGCGCTCTTAACCACTGAGGCGTCCTCCAGCCCTACAGATTGCAGTCTGTGTGCAACTCTTTTTACTCAGCATCAAGCTCATGGTATTTATCTGTTCAGCAGCAGTCTGTAAGTGTTTCAGTATTTCTTTGCATGAGTATAACATAATTTATCCACTTGGGCTATGGGGAACAATGCTTCTGTGAACATCCTTGTCTATGTAAGAACTCATTTCTGCTGTATACCGAAAGAATGGAATTATGGGATTAAACTTGAATAGAAGTTCTCTGTCTCTCTCTGTCTCTCTCTGTCTCTGTCTCTCTGTCTCTGTCTCTGTCTCTGTCTCTCTCTGTCTCTCTCTCTCTCTCTCTCTCTCCATCTCTCTGTTTCACTCTCTCTTCTAACCCCTCCTCTCTCAGAAAGAATCTCATGTAACCAGACGGGTCTTCACCATACAACATACCCAAGGATCACCATGAGTTGCTGTATGCACAACCACACTCAGTTTATGCTGTTCTGGAAACTAATCCAGGGCTAACTACGCAAGCATCCTACCAACTGAATTACAAGTGCAGTCCCAGGAACTAACTGTTCCAGCAAAGGAAGAGGGTTCTAGTTGCTCCACATCCTTGACAACATTTGGAATCACCAGTTTTTATAGTGTCAGCCATTCTGGTGGCTTTAAGTGACATTACCTTTGATTTCTAACTAGCCACCTTTAAGATGGACAAATAGCAATAACCACATAACTTTCTCTGTATTCAGTTTTGTGCCTTCTATGTCTCCCCCGCCATGAATCTCAAAACCACAAATGTGCTTGTGACATCCAAGCTTTTTCTGTGTTTTCTTCCATAAAATCCAGTCTTCTAATGATGTCTTAATTTTGTCTCCTCCACCTCAATACCATTCCCCACATGAACTCCGAACTCTAGCAACACTTCATAGAGGATTCGCTTACTTACTTATAAAACATGGATTGAGGACCCCTCATCTGATGTGCTTAACTGCAAGCATTTCAGATCTTGGAATATTTGAAAATAAATAATGAGATATCTTGGGAATGAGACTCAAATCTAACTTGAAATTTGCTTATGTTTCACATGTCTCACAACCTGAAGTCTGCTCTGGTTTCCTTTATGTTGCTATGTTAAAATATTCTTATCAAAAGCAACTTGGAAGATGGTAGTGTTTATTTTATCTCACAACTCCCAGGTCAAAATCTGTCACTGGGGAGTCAGGCAGAAACCTGGAATCAGGAACCATGGAGGAATGATGCTTGTCGGCTCAATCACTTCCTGGTTCATGCTTAGCTAGCTTTAACCAGCCCGGGACCAGTGACTGAGGAATGGTGCCACCCATGGTGGGCTGGGTACTCCTACATCAGCCAATAATCAAGAGAGTCCCTCACAGGCATGCTCACAGACCAACCTGACTTGGGCAGTTCCTCAGTTGCTGCTGCTTTTCTAAGATGACTCCAGCCTGTGCCAAGCTGACAATGAAGGCTTACCAAGGCAGTAAGCTTGTACAATGCTTTTTCTAATTTTTATTCCCAAAACCAAGTCTATGAACATTGAAACATCATGCTGGTATGAAGTATCATATTTTGGAACATTGCTGACTTTGGATGTTTTGGTTATGGTCACATGGTTTTCTTTTAGAACCTACACTTAACGAGTACCTACAGTGAGCTAGGGCGTTGTGAACAAAACAGATAAAACCTCTTAGGAGCTCATATGCTAATAATAATTCCATGCTGTTGTTATGTAAACATGGAAATTATTCCAGATACTCACCCATGCTACTCCATCACTCTCTGCTTCTCCCTATCCAGTCCCATCCCTCCCTGATGATGGTCACCTCATGAAACCTTCTGAATCATTTTCTTCACTGTCCTATAGCACTCTGTACTTTCCACTATGACATAATTGATTTTATCATCAGTCTGCACATTAGCTCAAGGAGGGAGACTACAGTTGTTTTTTTCAGCATATTTTTAGTGTCCAGTTTGGAACTCTCACACAAATTAGCTTCTATTAGAATGAGTTCTGCTACACTCATTTTTGGTCATTGAAGTGTGAGTTCAAGACTCTGGGTTGTATTAAACTTCAGGAATTAAGTGTCATGTCTGTCCCCCTCCCACACCCATGAGTAGTATTAACTGTCAACTTGACAGAATCTAGAATCACTTGGAGATGGGCATGCCCATGAGGATTTCTTTGATTACATCAATTGAGGTAGGAAGACCTATTCGCTGTAGATGGCACCATTTGCTGGGATCCTGGACTATAAGTGAAGAAAGGCACGTGAGCAGCATGCGTCCACTCAGTGTTCTTTTTCTGACCACACTTGTAGTGTGGCCAGCCGCTGAAGCTCTTCCCGCCTTGGCTTCCCTGCCATGACGGGCTGTACCTTGAATTGTAAGTGCACATGAATCCTTTTTCTCTTAAGTTGATTTTCTCAGAGTATTTTATCACAGTGTCACGACAGTAACTAAGACACCTTCCTTCCTGCTTTCTTGCCAGCCTTTCTTTTCCTTCCTTCCATCCTTCCTTCTTTCCTTCCTTCCTGCTTTCTTACCAGCCTTCCTTTTTCCTCCTTCCCTCCCTCTTCTTTGCTTTGTTATGCTGGAGAACTGAACCCAGGGCCTTCCCACATGCTAGCCAGGAGCTCTGTCACCAGGAGCTCTGTCACCAGGAGCTCTGTCACCAGGAGCTCTGTCACCAGGAGCTCTGTCACCAAGCTACAGCCTCACTACTGTCTTCCTTCTTTGTCTAGTTGACCAAAGACAAATGTTACAGTTCGTCTCCCTGTCTAGAGCTGGGCTTTGTATCTGGGACCTTAATAAGCAGACTGAATAAACGAGGAAAAGCTGCTGAGCAGAGCTTATTCCACCAACGGCCTTGATAACCGGATCTGCAATTGTCCCGGGATATCACCGGGGAGTAGGGAACGCCAAAGTCCACAGATGCTCCAGAGTGCATGCCTAGAACCCAGGCCTGTTCTCTCATAATTTGTAAATCTTCTCTAGATTATTTATAACAGCCAGTACAGTATAAATGCTGCATAAATAGTTGCTACCCTCTATTGTTTTAGAAATAATAACAAGAAAGAGAAGCTTGTACATTTTCAGTATAAATATTTTTTCAGATATTTTTGATCTATTGATTGAATGCAAGAATGTGGAATCCACAGATATGTAAATTCAACTATAAATGGCTTGTGAATTCTGACCAAAGTGTTTCCCCCTTTTAATCTGGTACTGTCTTGTGTCTCTCAAAGGCTTCGACCAGAAGCATCAGGAAGTGAGTTTACAACTCTCTTAACATCTCCTTTATTTTAAAATATTTCTGCCTGCCCCCCTTCCCGCTTTGAGATATGGTCTCACTATGCACCCCTCCACCCCACTTTGAGATAGGGTCTCATTATGCATCCCAGGCTGGTCTTGAACTTGCAATTCTGCCTCAGTCAACCAAGAGATAGAATTATAGGTGTGCCACCACACCTAGCTGGTTCATTCTTCATGGGATACTGCTGCATGTTGGAAATAATTGTGACAAGAATAAGATCCTGTTTTTCTGAGGCCACTGGGAGGAGGGAGGCTATTCAGTACTACAGAAATACCAAAACCCAACATGTTTTAAAACAGCTTTCATTATGGACATTTCCAAACACACACACATAAATAGAGTAATGCTTGTATTGTGGTGATCGCACACCTTTAATCCCAGAACTCAGGAGGCAGGCAGAGACCAGTGGCTCTTTGTGTTTATCTATAAACAGCCTGGTTCAGACCATATCTCAAAGCGGGAAGTTCCAGAACAGCCAGGGCTATATAGAGAAACCTTGTCTCAAAAAGTGAAACCAAAAAGGAGCAAACAAACAAATGAACAAATAGAGTAATGAAGTGACTCTTTCCTGATTTACCTGTCACTTAGGTCTAACCAGAGGCAATATTTCTCAAATGCCAAAGACATTCTAACATTTACAGGCAGTCTATTGATGTTACCAGGAAAATGAAAAGGGCTCAGAGACAGTGGTCCCTTCCTAACAAATAGATATCTGAGAGACAAAATTAGACTAATGATGCATACATAGGATAATTATAATAAAATGCATTGGCCAGCTGTTGTACCATTTTGGTTGAGTGAATATTGAAGTTATATTTGGACCAACTGCATGGTCCAGATTGAGCTCATCAATTTCCCAGACATTTGCACTTAGTTAACAACAACAGGAACAATCGCAACCCCCAATGCACCAGCAACAATACGACAATAAACAACAGCACAGTCTCACCAAGCGACACAACACCTCCTTGGGGGAATGTCTGTAGAGATGTTTGTAATACAGCTTATAATTTATTATAACACGAAGAAAAGGAGAATACATTCTCCTTCAAATAGATGGATTTGCTGAGGGATTAGACGGTATGGATAAGATGGAAAAGATAAGTTTAATGATAGAAGCTTTTAAAGCTGCCTCACGGAAGAGGAGGGGACAGTGGCGACTGCTGTGGATTCTGTCTTGATTCCTTCCACTTATCTCTCCAGGATCACTTACATCATGAGCAGGTATTTGAACCTCGTTGCCTTTCCTATGCCTCAAGTGGACCTTGATAATGTAAGTAGTTCAATTAAAGCCTTTGGAGTTGAGCTAAAATATACCCAGGAGGCACCTGGAAGAGGTGCACTCAAATTGAAGATAAGGGCAAGTAGCTGGAGTCAGGCTCCGGTTCCCACCACTTATCTCTCCTGGACGGCACCTTTTGAACTTGCTCTGACTGAGAGACAACAGCAAAACACTAATTGACTTTCTTTGCTTGAAGCTGCTTGCTCTTTGAGCATCAGCCACACAAATAATGACAGAAATACGTTTCTTTTTCTGTGGTAGTAACCAACTTTTTTGTTCATAGAATACTCATTTGGGGCCTGGTAGGCTATTCAAATTTGCTGTGGAAATGCAAAAGCAGACAGCGTTAAGGAAACAAACTGGCATGGCTGTGCTTCTGTGTGCGCGTTTATGAACAGGTGGAGGGTTAGCTTTGGCTGGAGTATGTGAATGGAGTATGGAGTACTCTTATCCTGTGCCACCAGCTGATTCTGTTGACCGGACATGAGACGCTGCTGCAGGGCTATGTCCTCAATACAGTGTGACTTACCACTGAAGGGGATGTGGTGTGATGTCGGAGTTCATCTCCAGCCACCTTGAGAATAGGAAAGGCCATTTTGGACTGTGGCTACCGGAGATGGTCTCCTGCCTGTCACTGGGGGTGTGGAATGGGACTTTGTTCTTTGGGTTAAACACAGTTTTCAGGGTCATTCTCTTCAACAGCATATACCCATCCTCATGTTTCCACTGGGAAAATCTGCTCAGAATTTCAGTGTTGGGTTTCGACAACCCTCGGCTTATTTCCATTCCCACTCCTACTCACCAAGCCCAGAGTGAGGGCCTCTTAAGCCTAGACGAATGAATAAGCTCATGTCTAGCTTCTCTCTTTTTGGGGTGCTCTGATTAAGGGCACAGCCATGCTTTCCCCTCAATCTTTGTAGACATCCTGGGGAACATGGGCCCAGGTTTGTCATCTTCAGACAGGTGAGAAGCCACCAACCACTCTTTGCTCCCTTTTAGGGCTTGAGAGTCATGCAAAGCAGCAGGGCCTTCTTCATCTGGGCAAGTAAGTTTCATCTGTGCAACCCTAGATCCTTTCACAGGCGGGCCATCTCAAGGTCTAAACTTCAAGAGAACCACTGTTCACGTGGGTCCCAGCCATGAACTTTTATGAGCACCGGCTAGCACCACAAGTACCCATGATAAAGGTCATATTTTGGTTATCTGCATGACTCATTATGAGAAAAGAGGTAATGTCTGGTTGCTTATGCCCTGCATGGCTCTGGGGCAATCTGTGTCCACTGATGAGAGAGGGCATCAAAAGATCTTTCTGGATCCCACCTAATGAGTACTTCTCCTGTTGCTTTTATTCTATATTCTTTGATGCAATAAATTTTAACTCTGAGTATAACTTGTTCCTGAGTCTTCTTATTTCTCACAAATCACCAAATGGAACATTGCTATATCTCACCAATTGAAAATTCAGAGGAGATGAACAGGGTTGGGTAAGAAATGTAAAGGGTGGGAAACCCTCAGTAATCAAGATAAATGACATTTTGATAGAAATTTAACTACTAAAAGATTAATACAAAACTCCTCAATGGACAGAATGTAGAGCATTAAATAAAAGCATGGTTCACAACACTGGAGGGTGATTTGTGTTGGCTAATCCCAGAGAAGACACTCATAGGAGCCTCTCAGTTGCTAAGGCAACAGCAGTATCCTTTGCAGTGGTACTAAGGATTACTAAACTGAGCTGAAAGCTACCTCACTTCGTTAACTTTCCTTCTTAGTCTTTGAACTCTACAATTCTCTGTCTAGAGTATCAGCTGCTCTTGAGACTGACTGATAGCTAACCAGAACCTGAGGACCAGGTGAGATTTTTTTTTTTTAGTTCCCTAGAAAGAACTCCTTTGTCTGCTATTGTCTGTAGCAGGATGGATTTTACTGAGTAAGCAAGTGATGCTGACTTGATGTAAGCAGACGTTGTACATATTTGAAGAGTTTAAATGGTCTCTCAAACTTTATTTCTAAATTTCTACTTATTTATGAATTTGTAGGGAGGTGGATATAGCTGGATCCTGAGGTTCTGATATCAGCCATATTGTTAAACAACTCAGCAGTAAGCCGTAACCTTCAAATCAGCTATAATGATCATATTGTAAGGTATGCATCAAGTCCAGTGCTTGGCATTTTCTGTGCAGTTTTTTGAAGAATTTCAAGACAAATTTTCAAAGATGAGTGATGTAGTATTCATCTCACAAAGAAGAAAAATGAACCTTAGGATGGCTTATTACATTCCTAAGTCACTCAGTAATAGGAAGAGAGAGTCCCCAAACAACAGTGGTCTAATTCCTGGGATAGTGAGATCCAGTTGCAAGTACTGTCTGGGAAGAAGGCCAAGCATAATGTGTTTTTGAAGTAGTTGAACACAAGCATTTGGGAAGGATTTCTCAGACACACCCCTTGCTCATTGCTTCATCTATTATCTTTTCCTGGCCTTTAGGCCACTGTGTGTGAGCCCTGTTTCAGTCCCATTCTTTTTCTAGCAAATGATGTAGGATGCTTTTTGCCTCTACACCTGCTTTATTTTACGGCAGAAGCTTGTTGGAACTGACTTCTGTGATGTCAACAGGAGCTCTACAGTTTGCAGACATCTGGGTAAGAGCTTCCTCCTACTTAATGTGAGAGTCCAGCAAATGATTTCTTGTGTTATAAGTTACTCACTTGTGAATAATTTGTTGATTAGCATACACATGCCCATTTCCCATTGCTCTTACTAGTGGGCCTATCTAAGCGCTTTTACAAGAGATAAAAGTTGCAATTTAACTTTTGATAGTTGGCTCAGGCATAAGCAGTTGGCCAAGACTTGCTAATTCTTTGTTTTGCTTCCTTTTCTATGCTCTGCAGACATCTGCTTAGCATGACACCAAAGTTATTGGTATAATGGAGCCATTGTTCAGTCTCAGAGGCACGGAATCCCTTAGTATCATCTGCAAATATCATTACGTGTATGTCTGTTCATTTTTTTCTGAAGAGAGTTTGTAGCCTTTAGTGGATTTTTAGAATGACCCATAAAATTTATGATCTATATATATAATAAAAATATATGATCCACCTTGTATGTAGTTTTACTTTCTATGATTTTCTTACCTAGGTAACCATGATCTGAAATATTACATAGACAATTCCTGAAGTAAACAAAAAGCCTGAAATTAGATGCTACTTTGAGAAACATGATGAACTTTCATGCTTGAGGAGTGGATGCTTCCTTCTGCCTGCCCATTAGGAATTCAGTCATCTTATCATCAGACCTACGTGCTTGTGTTCAAGTAATCCTGGCTTTTCTTAGCAATAACCCCAAACTGTTAAGAGCAATGATTGGTGGCTGAAGAGAAGCTGTAAAATATTTATTTTATATGGAAATGTAAAACATTCTTTACTTACTAAGGAATTAAAAGAATTATATACATTTCTAAGATCTACAGTAAAGATGAATAGGGCAACCCCTCCATGTTATAGATAGGATCATTCAGTAGAATCTGTGGTTTCGAGCATCCACTGGTGGTCTTGGAATGAGTTCTTTTTTGATAAAGGGAGACTAGTGCATGTACAGTAGAACACTACAGTCAGTATTTACCACAGTGAATCTTCCTGGAACATGATATGATGCCTTAGATGAAAACGCTAAGGAATATAGCAGAAAGGAACAGCAACCTGATTGACTACTGGAATGTGGAATTTGCGCGCTCTCTCTCCTCTCTCTCTCTCTCTCTCTCTCTCTCTCTCTCTCTCTCTCTCTGTGTGTGTGTGTGTGTGTGTGTGTGCATGTACGTTTGTACAGGTGTATGTAGAGGTGAGAGGTTAACCTCAGGTATCACTCCTCATGCCCTATCCACCTTGTTTTTTGAGACAGCATCTCTCACATGGTATGGAACCCACCAATTTGATTGTCCTGGTTGACGGCAGTCTTTAGTCATCCTCCTGCCTCTGTCTTTCCAGCACTGGGATTTAAAATGCACACTACCACACTTGACTTTTCATATGTGAGTGTTGGGCTTCAAAATCAGGTCTATGTGTTTCTGTGTCGAGCTTACTGACTGAGCCATCTCCCTACCCACCACAGTCCTTTCTTATATTGCATCCCCACCAAACAACTTCTTACATGAAAACTTCCAGCAGCCAGGGAAGGACCACTAAGTACCACAGTCCCAGTCATGATACATGTGTAGTGGGTAGCCACTCCAGCTTTAGTCTGGAAGTTCCAACCCCCATTGAGGCTTCCGTAACTATCACGCCTACAAGGCAGGGCCAAGGGAGGGCCTGAAGACCTGAGATCGGGATGCACGGCGCTCTCTTGTTTCCTGGACCTGGACGCGAGAGGTAGACCGAGGAAAGTTCTCCAGAGAACACCGCCGGACTGCACTGCGTCTCTTCCAGAACCCACCATCTACCTATCCCTTCATTTGTGAGTTACGCCTTTAAATAAATCTCCTTTTAACTACGTGGAGTGGCCTTAATAATTACACCAATATACATGGCTTTATGTGTTTTCGGTTTTTTTTAAGTTGTACTTTACTCATGATGTATATACACTACAAAGGACATGGGCAAGAATGATAGCCAAAGACAAGACTGAAAGCCCAAGGAAGGCATAGTGTGGGAAATGTCTACTTGGAAAGGCTGGAGACACAGCAGGTAGGGGTCGTGGGGTTGGAGCAAAGCAAGCCTGAGATTCTTGGCATCTACAGAACAAAAGGGGAACCCTAGCTCTTCCTATCTGACACATTGTGTTCCCAAAGGAGGAAGAGCGGCTCCTGTGTTCTAGGGTGATTTATGACTTTTTTTTTTTTTTAAAACTGTGAACCTTCAAGAGGCACAGTGCACAGTGGCTGTTTGCCAGATGTCTTACTGGAATCATAAAGACATTTCTTGAAACAACCCTCAATAGAAACTGGACTCTAGCTTTTAAAAATGGATAAATGGTACTTAATTGCTTCAGTAAGTCAGTTTCCAGTTGCATGACCCAGATGAAGGGGTGGAGCCCATTTCTGGAAGTAGTTTCAAAGATAGGAATTCCATTTTTCTCTACTCTCTAGAAGACAGTTGGTGCCGATGAAAGCTTTCTTGCTCTGTTCTCCTAACAGAAAGACATTCAAACGAACACATCTTTTGGCTTGACCACCCTAAGCCCCCTCCTTAGCAGTGACTTTCTTTGCAGACCACTGTGAGACAGAAACTGGGGGAGAAGGATCCAGACACGCCATGGTTTAACTCTAACTCTTGACACAGTGAGAAAAGCAGGGACCCATGGAACCCTAAAGACCTGCTCAGACCCCATTTTGAGGTTTGAGTGGAAAGAAGTAAAAGATTTAGAGTGTTATCCCCCTTAATATACCCACATCTTTTTCTTGGCTCTTGCCTTTGGTGTAGAAAGTTGTTTTGTTGCTATTTTTTGAGCAGGTTTTCATACGTGATTAGAAATAGATGCATTCATACATTGTAGAAATCATTTCAAATTGTTTCGTTTTAAAAAAGAGACTTTTATGTGTCTCTCAGTGTGTCTGGGTATATTTGCATGTACATGCTGGTGTCCACAGAGGCCATAAGAGGGCATTGGATCCCTTGGAGATGGAGTTGCAGGTGGCTGTGAGCCACAGGACATGAGTGCTAGGAACTGAACTCTTAAGCACTGAGCCATCTCTCCAGCCCAACTGTTTAGGTTTTAAACTCCATAATCAGGATGCTATGCTAGTCGTATTCAATGAAAACGTCAATTCTTAAGGAAACTTTTTGGAACATGTCTATGTACATTATAATCAGAGGCTTATTGGGTGGTCCTGGAATAGAAGTTAGGGAGTGACAGGAGCTGCTGGTAATATCATTAATTCAGTTAATTTTATTTTCTGATAGTTGCCTATCAGCAAATTTAAATCTGAGTCTTTCAGTGCTATTTTCAGACGTCAAGTGTCCACAAGAAGTCCACATGGTAACTCTTGCTCCCCAGGACACTGTTGGGAGGAGGTGGGGACTAGTAGTAGTATGCCTTGAAGGCATACTCTAGAGGAAATTAATTATAGGATCCCAACCTCTTTCTCTTCCTCTTCTTAAATTTATTAGATCTTTTTTTTGGTTGTAGTTGATGCTAAAATACATCCAGTTTATAAACATGGAGACTCTATGGGAATGATTTAGGCTTAAGTTGTGGATAAATTCAGAGTTTATTATTTATTTATTTATTTATTTATTTTTATTTTATTTTATTTTATTTTATTTTATTGTGTGTGTGTGTGTGTGTGTGTGTGTGTGTGTGTGTGTGTGTGTGCATGAGTATTTACCTGCATGTATGTTTGGGCACCTTGTGCATGCTTGGTCCCTGAGAAGGCCAGAAGAGAGTGTCAGACTCTAGAACTAGAGTTGTAGATAGGTATAAGCCACCATGTGGGTAGTGGGAACTAAACCCAGGCCCTGTGCAAGAGCAGCAAGTGCTCATAACCGCTGATCCCTCCTTACACTTCCAACAAACTCAGAGTTTAAAGCACTAATATCTTGGCTGGATTCTGCTTTCCTCTGCATGGTGGCTTCTTTATCTGGCCCCATGTGGAGATGAGCTGTGCTGTAGCTTCTGTCCTGCACTTCTCGAATGTAAACCCAGCAGCAGCAAAAGAAAATACTTTGACATAGCCCCTTCAACCAAATTCTGGCATTAGTTTTGGTGTGATATGAATTGGCTTGATTAAGCGAAGGGGTCCATACCTGATGGGGATAGAGTTAATAGATAGGTTGGAACCTAGAGAAGGAGCCTTGAGACTAAAGACGAAAGGAAACAGGGATCCTGATAGACAAGGGAGTGTGGATGCTGGGTGGGAAAACACCAAGCCAGAAGAAGGTAACAGATGGAAGGGATGTAGGCAAGGGGTACAGATGCGACTGATTTTACAAGAACATGTTCTCATGTTTGAGATGGTAGCAAGGATGACAGACACAGGCAATTAGACATGTAGGTCGGGCAAGTTGGGGAAACACATGTTAAATAGTTTTATTTTCAACTAAAAGCCACAGGAAGAAATCTGTAGTGTTTAAAAAATATCTTAAATATATTGCACCAATTATATTACAGCAAATACCAACAAATAGAAACAAAAAATAAAATTGTACAGCTGGTAGATCAAATAAATGCTTTCATTTCCCTTAATTTAGACATAATCTATAAAACCTAAGCATGACTTTTAAATGTCACAAAATTCTTCATAACATTTTAGTTGCAAACTATTCCATAGAATAGATGGCTCATAACTCATTTAGACATTCTGCTGAAAAATGCATTGTAATTGCTTCTACTGTCAATGTTAGAAATCATGTTACAATTATATATTCAGTTACTGTTTTTTTCCCTTGAGGTGTTTGTACAGCATATGTTCCCAGGGACAAGACAATGTATATTTTGTGCCTCCTGAGTTTGCT
>CABHPR010138388.1:4182-20986 GCA_902168415.1 Peromyscus melanophrys
GCGCGCACACACACACACACACACACACACACACACACACACCATTTTGCTGTTGCTTAAATTTCTTTGGTGTATTTTCAAATTGCATAACTTTTTTTTTTGTCTCATGTATCTCAGGATGGCCTATTTCTCTATGGTAGTCAATGCTGGATTTGAACCCATAATCTTCCTGCCTCAACCTCCTCAGTGCTGTGATCGCAGGCATGTACCACCACACCCGGTTCACTAATCCTCTTTTAAAAATATCTACAACCCATAAGATGTTATTGGTAATAGAGAAAAGGAGAGGGGAACTGTTCTAAATATAGACACAAATGTGGCTAATGTGCGGAAACACGTTTTCCTGTATAAGATTCAATTATGATTCTGAAAGCCAAGAAAGGAAGCAATAATTTAAGGCAAAGAAAGTGAGAGGCTTCTGTTTCTTCCATGCTCACAAGCCGGCGAGGGGTCTGAGGAGATGGATTGCTAAGGAGAGCAGTGTGCTTTCAGGCAAGAGGGGAACACCTGGCTTCTGCGTGTAGAGAAACGCAGAGAAACAGGGGTCAGTAATTAGGAAGCCAGGGCTGGAACCTGGCGGCAGGGACCCAAGCAGAGTCGTCGAAGGCACGCTGCTCACTGGCTTGACGGCTTGCTCAGCGTGCTTTTTTTGCAACCCAGGACCACCAGCCCAGGGTGGCACTGCCCACAGCGGGCTAGATACTCTCACATCAACTTTTAATCAAGAAAACACCCCACAGACTTGCCTACAGGCCATTCTGAGGGGGATATTTTTTCAGTTAAGGTTCCTGCATGAGCCTAGCTTGTGTCACGCGGACAGAAAACTAACCAACACAGCGTCCATGCCCCATTCTTGATCTGTCTGAAATGCGTTTGGCCACAGGCAACCCAGGGCACATACTGTTCTCATTCATCACCCCACTCAGCAAGCTTCTCTCGAATAAGGCTAAAATCCTCAGAAGATACACTCCCCGGAATGTTTCTGTAGCCCTGACCCCGAAGCATATGTGCAACCCGGAATCTCCAGGGAGGTGGAATTAGGAGGTGGGGCCTTTAGGGCGTGAGCAGTCAAGAGATACCAGAAAGTTTCCATCCCTCTTTTTTTTTTTTTTTTTTTTGGCTATGTGAAGATAAACAGCTGTTTAAAATTTTTAAAAATGTATTTTAAAAACCTTTTGAGATAGGATCTTGCTATGTTGCCTGGGCCTCAAACTCTGGCCTGCAGCGACTCTTGGAGCACCAGCATGCCACCATGCCTGGCCTGCTGCCTTTATGGTAGCCCAAATGGATGAAGGCAGCGAGGTTCAATTTTACTCACGTCAATATTTCGGTTCCAAGTGAGTTTTCAAATTTAGCTACTTTATGCGTCAAGCTCCTTTCTTTAGATTTTTGGTGTTGCTGAATGTGCAAAAAAAATAAATAAACAGGGAAAAGAAAAGTAAAAGAAATGAGTGGGGAGGGAAGAGGCTACTTTGCGCGGTGGCGGGTGGGGTGGTTTGTGTAGATGGGAAACTGGCCTGTGAGAGGGCCACTGCTTGAAGAGCATGTGCTGAGTGTGCAGGGGTGTGTGTGGAGGAGGCTGGCAGGGGTTGGTGGAGCTGGAAGATACCAGGGGCTAAGAAAAGAATGCAGAAGTGAGACCTAACATCCTCCACTCTGGTTTGCTGGTGTGCCCTGACAGTCTTCTGTTAGCATGTGCATCTCTCTGGAAGGCTGCAACCTTCAGCTTCTCCCAGGGTAACCCAGTTGGCAGTATCTAGGCTGACATTTCTTTTCCTTGTTTGACCCAGGGCTACTGTTCTTGTATAAGAAGGAAGAGAGTCGAAAAAGACACAAAAGGAGGAAAATGTCGTATGGGAGCTGAGAGGTTATGGGCTGAGAGATGCACGTCTGATATTCCCTTTGGAGCAGGGTTGTAGCAACCAACGTCATGGCAGGAGAAAGGAATTGTGATGAGGTGGTGAGTCTGGTGACTAGGCTGGTGGCAGGGGCTTCAGACGCCACTGGAAATGGACCTAGAATGTGTCAGACCTGGCAGTGATGGAAACTTGATTCAGGAGTGATAAACCAAGGACATCAGTTGCATGGCTGTGTGTGTGTGTGTGTGTGTGTGTGTGTGTGTGTGTGTGTGTGTTGTGTATGTATGTGTGTGTGTGTTACAGATTCAGATAGAAGGAAATCATATTAATCATATTAGAGCATATTAACTGAGTGTGGGTTAATAGAGAGGGCACAATTAAGATGAATAAAGGGCACATGCATGATTTGAGTTGACCATTTAGGGTTGGAGCAATAGCTCAGCCTGTAAGGTACTTATCATATAAGCAGGAGGATCTGAATTCAACCCTCTGGAGCTCATGTGATAGAGCTGGGTACGGGAGCTGGGGAGACATCTCAGTGTATAAGAACACTTAACTGCTCAAGAGCGAGGACCTAAGTGTGGATTCTTAGCATCCATGCAAAAATCTGGGCATGACCATATGGGCCCGTAATCATAGAGGTGGTGGGGGATGGGAACTGGATTGCTGGGTTCATTGGCCGGCCAGTCATGCTGGAAATCAGGGAGTTCCAGGTTCAGTAGGAGACCTCTTCTCAAGGGCATAGAAAAGAGTAATAGAGGAAGACGCTCAATATCCTCCTTAGGTCTCCAGGTGTGAGCACCCACATACACATATGTACACACATGCACATCTCTCTCTCTCTCACATACATATGAGTACCTGCACACATGTGTACCCTCCTACACACACATACACACACACATGCATACTTGCACACCTGTATACCCTCCTCCCCCCACATGCATATCTGTACATATGTATACCCTCCTCCTCCTACACACACACACACACACCTGAACACATGTATAACCTCTTACACACACACTCACACACACACAAATACACAAATACACTTACCGTATGGAATAGTGGTCCAATAGGAGCAGATATTATGATTTTTCAAGAAAAGAAGACTTTTCTTGAAATTAGACTTTTATGTAAAATATAGTCCCCCAACTCTGGCAATTGATTTGAAAAGTTGGAGAACACTCTCTGTATCAGTTCCCTCTAACAACCACTCACCTCACACCTCAACATCAGTGGGACCCAGTCAAGGGGGTGAGCAGTTGTTCCTGCCAAGTGGGGTCATGACATAGCATGCTTTGACTTTTGTTTTTAGCTCTAGAGTTCCAGAGCTCAATTCCCTGACTACAGCCCAACTCCTCCTCCTTTCCTGCAAATCTGCCTTGCCAAATGGCAATAGAAATTCCATTAATTAGCTCTAACTTAAATATATCACTAGATCAGCTCACTGCCCATCCCCTTTCTGAGGAACACTGACAGATGCACAATTCATTGCATGCACAAGCACAGTACACCAGCCACTCCCTAGTACACCGTCCCCTTCTGCTCCCTCGAGTAAACTAGTTGGATGCTTACTCCAAACCCTTGTGTTTGTTCCCAAACCTGCACATGCCTTGTGATCTGAACGGGGACTGTGCTAGGCAGAAAAATCCCACCCCAGATGTCCACATCCAAATCACCAAAGTTTGTGGATACGTCACCTTACATGGTAACAGGGACCTAGAAAGTATAACTAAGGTAAAGGGCCTTGAGATGGAGACCTTAGCCTGTGTTAACCAGCACAATTTAACTCTGTAAATATGGATGTAGTTGGAAATATGGGGTAGGAAAGGTGAGAAAGTTCCTGGCTTGGAAGGTGGAGGAAGGGAACTGTGAGTCAAGAGTACAGAGTCTCTAGATGGGCTGGGAAAGGAAAGGAAACAGACTCTTCAAACAGTGATCAGCACAGTGAGACCTGAGCCAGGCTCCTGACCCACAAGCTGCATCATCACAAGTTTGTGTTATTTTAATCCACTAAAAATACAGTTTAAAAGCACCATGTGGGACATGGTTGTACCTGCCAAACAACTCTTGCACATCCCACAGCCCCTAATACTCAACATGTCAGAAATGGAACTCGATCTGTATTCCCATGTCAACAAATGGTGCCACCAACTGCCAAGAACCCAAGCTAGAAAGGTGGGCAGAGCCCCGACTCCCGCCTCTCTTTTACTCCCACACCCGACAAGTAACACAGCCACGTGGATTTGGCCTCTAGGAATCTCTGTCTCTTGGATTTATTTCCTTTACATCCCTACTCTCAAAGCCTTTCAGGGTTTCACAATCTCTCTCCTGGGTTATGTGGTTTCTCAGTCTTCATCTTCATCCATTCAAATCCACGACTGATGTGTGCAGTAGAACTGGAAGCAACCCACATTCCATCTTGCTCCAGTACCCATAGGATACAGTCTGTGAGTCTTGCTTGATACACATTTGGCACGCTGTTATGGCTCTCAAGTCCATCTTCAGCCCCATTCCCTGAGTGCTTTTCTCTTGTTCTGAGCTCCAGGTGGCTAGGTGGGGGATAGGCTGCTTCCTTCCTCTATATCTTTGCTCTTCAGCTCCTTCTTTCTAGAGGGAACCTGTCCTTTCTGTGTTGGGATGTGCTCTGCTATGAATAATATAACCCTCAACTCCAAGAATGGAATGTCACTGCCTATGTGTGGCTAACCAACAGTTTCTTGTCTGTGGTACAGTGCTGATACAAATTGAGAGTTATTCTTGTTATGGTATATGCATGTATTTCTATTCTTGTTTAAAATATTATAACTTTACAGTATATTCTAGATTACTGAGGGAAATCACAAGAAAGACTTTGGTAAGAGTTTCTGTTTTAAAAGAAAAGAAAAAGCAGAATTTGTCTAGAGTAAATGTCTGAGGGATCAAAGGAACAGACTGAGGGTACATGGAAGGTTGTAGAAGGTCATAGGGAATGTGATGTAAACTGTTTGTTATGGTTTCTTATACCTGCACATACTGAATTTGAAAGTTAGTTCTGGTTGGTTTTCATGTTAAAAACGGCTAATG
Organism: Peromyscus melanophrys; assembly: GCA_902168415.1. Classification (NCBI taxonomy): domain Eukaryota; kingdom Metazoa; phylum Chordata; class Mammalia; order Rodentia; family Cricetidae; genus Peromyscus; species Peromyscus melanophrys. The sequence goes on from CABHPR010138388.1 coordinate 9,114, forward strand.
ATTCTGCAAACTGCTTATGTATGTGTGTATGTGGACAGGTATGTGACTTGAAAATGTAAGCAAGCTTTAACTGTACGTATGTATGTGTGTAACTTGGATCCAACTGTGTGTATGTGTGCAAATAATTATTGTTTAGTAAAACGTGCTTTAAACAGCAACCACGTGGCTTCCTCCATCTTGGCTGGTGACCTCATGGACAGCCATGTGGCTGGCAGCCATCTTTTACAAAAGTTATAGAGATCTACTCAGGTTAACACCTAAGTGCTTATGTCTTTACCAAGTGTTCAACAGCAAGTTTCTACAGAATTTAAATAGATGGCAACATATGTTTAATAAATAAGATACTTAATAAATATTAAAGCTGCACATCAATGCTTTTATACACAGGAATATACCTTGCACTGGCAGCTAAACTTGGTAATTTAAGATTTACCCATGTAAAATGATAATGATTTTAAAGAACCAAAAGGATTATAAATAAATCCCAGATATTGAACTTTAGGATTGTTTACACTTTGGAGCTTGGTTTTACTTTATACAGATTGTGATGATGCCATGTTTTCTCCCCCTTAAAGTAAAAAAAAGATACTTTGTTGTTGATATTACAGAAAACATTTGAGAGATCTTAATCTTTTAAGAACAGTTTTTATAGTTAAAAACCAGTGACTTAAAAATATTTCTCCTTACCCAAGGTACATTCAGGCTTAAGAATGTTGTCTAGCCTCCTTGTATTTGCTAAGTTTGTTAAGCTTAAGTTATTTGGATAAACTGATACATATATATGTTTTATATTGATATTTTGTTTTGGTTTCTTTGCTGAACCTGTATTTGATGCTAGAAGAGCTTCAACTTAAAAAGCATTGTTTTTAGGCTACTTATTGTAGACTGTTAGAAAACATAAATAGTCAGTCATAAGTAATCAAGTTTTTTTTAATTGTAGTCAAGGTAAGTAAGTACTAATGTAATATTACAGGGATAAGTTTACTCATTTACTCAGTCCCTTGCATATGTTTTTAGGGTTGAGCTTGAAACAAGTAATTAGAAACAAAGTTTGTCTATTCAGATATACCTGGACAGCCCTCATACTTGAGAGATCTGCAGAATATGGCATTTAAATGTTGATCTAAAAGCTTATTATATCAGACAGGCTTCCAGATCCTAGCAGTGACCCAAGGTCTCCAAAGAAGATTATGTACGAGGCACCATAACGTCTCTGCCTGAAATATGACAACGCTGACCACAGGGCAAGATGCCCTAATGCAATGCCTGCCGCCAGGATCCAGCCCAGACTGTGGACAAGCAGTAGGACACTGGAATTGATTGCACCCTTTTGCCTGGTCAAAGTCAGTCTTCCATGTCCCTATTCCACAGGAAAAATACTCTGCCTTATGGGCCTGATGGCAGAAGAAGATTGATGCTGTTCTGACTGGTATCTCCAACACTATGGAGACCTGGGTAGGGATTGGTCCCTGTAATTTATAGGATTGGAAGCTTCTTGGTTTGCACTCAGATATAGTTAATCCTTCTCAGATTTCTGATAGTACTGATGGCTAGACTAGCTCTAACTTTGTCAGTGTGGCAGCATCAGACAACCAGATCCTTCTGCAAGGCTATAACTAGCTTGTTAGCTCACTTTTAGGAAAATGTTCTAAGATATAAAAGTTTAAATAAGTCATAAAGGTTCAGATATGAGTCTAAAATGAGATATGTTTCAGATTACTCTCCTGTTCTATGGTTCAGAGCTTAACATTTAGGAGCCCTGATGAGCTGGTAGAACAATGACTACTTACTGTTCAGTCACAAGCTCAACATTTTGGATTTGTTTTAGATGTCATCTAAATATGTCTAAATGTAAACCTAAAAATGCTTCTCATCAGGCCAAAAATCTCTGTCCAATTTATACCTGGCTTTCTGGACAGAAGGAAAATGCACAAGCTTTTAACCCAAATCTGTAGTTCTTATTGGGACTCAAAGGTATGAGTCCACTTCTGCTGTTTTAAAGATACCCATTACCTGCTTTGTCTACAATATGGATTTCAGTACAGATTGGTAATACTAATGTATCTAAAACTTGTATGTCATTTTGTAAATAGGCCTCAAAGGATCAAAAGAGTCATAAAACCTAGACCCACTTCACAGGAGGTCGAAAGGACCCCAGATAAGTATTCCTAAAGATGGTGTTTTTCCTCTCTCCTGGTCTTGGGACTACTGCTTTTCCCATTACTAAGGGTATGGACCTAAGGGTTCCAAATAAGTTCATAAATTTTAACTTCTGTTCCTAGTTTAAATTTGTCTCAACAGATTTCTACTTGGCTGGCAGTCACCTCCAAGCTTCAGTTGGTGACTACACTGCTCCAGATGACTGTGAGCTCCAGACTTGCTAAAAGCTGATGTGGACCAGCCCAGCCAATGTGATTGTTCCTTGTCTCTACAGGGTCAGAGAGCCACACACTTCTGACAATTGCCCCCTTGCCCAGTCTTTGACTAGCTTTTCAGCCTTTTGGGGGCCCTGACAACGGCACCCCAATGCCAGCTCGAAGCAGTTCCAGAAGAGAATATGTCATCCCATGTTCTCTGTTCAGAAAAGGTTGAAATGCTGGGTCAAAAGGAAACTCCCTGGCATAGAGACAAGATGGCTGACTATACATGACCATTATTAGAGAGGGATACTTACAAGCTAACTGCCCAAAACCCATGATTGGGTTTCATTAGGCACATGAGAAGTGGGGAATGTGAGACCAAAATGAGCCATCTTAGAAATAAGACCAAAATGCTTTCACCCAAAAACTAAGGCCTAAGATTTCTCCTTCTAGGAATAGGCCATTCGTTACTGAAACCAGTCAGTCCAGATTCCAGAAACCAGGAAGTGTAAAAGTACACAGTCACAAGGTAGTCACGAGGTAATGACTGCCGGACTATAGAATGTTCCAACCCTGGTTTCCAGGGTAACTGACCATAAAAATGTCCCCACCTGAGGGTAGCCAATGAGCAATGGTGGCGGGCAACCACCCCCTTAGAAGTAAGATTAAGCCATGATTTCTAGAAAGCCCCTAGAAGCGAGCCAATCAGAATTGTACCCGTACTAGCACCCCTAAATGATGTAACCTTGTGATTTTTCCCTTTAAAAACTGAGCTTGCAGACAGGCGGGCACTTCCTCCAGCCTCCACTGTGTTGGATGTATTGGACGAAGTCCCTGCCTAGGCTTGTATGTCCAGAATTAAACCTTGCTTTTGCATTCCAGCATGGGCATGCTCATTTTTGGTAGTCTCTCTGGGGGTCACTATCTGGGCACAACAGAATGGTGCCACAACAGACATGGCTCTGTAAACATCTCTCCTGTTACACCAACTCCACTTCCTTTGGATCTATGGCCAAGAGTAGTGTATGTCTGGATCATATGGTAGTTATGTCTTTACCTTTTTCAAGGAAGGATTGGCTTTTAACTTAGAAAGCAGGCTCAGGGGAGGAAATTGGTTATTTCAAAGTCACTTATTTAGGTGAGAGATGGTGGCACATGCCTGTAGTAGTCACTGCTGGAGAGGCTGAGGCAGAAGGACCGTTTGAGCCTATGAATCTGAAACTAGCCTATGTAACAGCACAATGAGAGTCAACTTTGAAGAGCAAACAGATAGATGTGTAGCTCAGTGACAGAATGCTTACCTGGCATTCACAGAGGACCTTGGTTCCACCCTTATCACCACAAAAAAAAAATCAACAAGTCATTTTCCTTGTGTGGTAGGGAGACAAACCATTGGAAAAGCAATTGTTTGCCAGGCATAGTATTATATACCTGTAAATAATAGGCCATGGGAGGCAGAGGCAGGAAGATTGCTGTAAGTTCCTGACTAGCCTTGTCTACATGAGTTCTATGATAGCCAGGGCTACACAATAAGACTGTGTCTCAAAACAAACAAACAAACACACACACACACACAAACACCCCCAAACATACAAACAACAGCAACAAATCAACAAAAGACCAGGAAGATGGCTCTGTGGGTAAAGGTGCTCCTCTCTGTGTCCAGTTTTCCTGTCCTTATAGTTTTAGTAAGCTCCTACGCTTTTGACCTGATCTTCATCCTCTGTTCCTTCATCGTCCATCTATCCTTCCTAGCTCCTTACTAAAGGCTCTCTACAAGAGATCTGCCTTACCCTCTACTGAATCTCTGTCTTCCTGTCTTCTCTCTCTACACGGTTCTGTGTCTCCCTCTGGAATTCCACTCCAGTCCTTACTGCACCTGGTTATGCAAAAAGTCCTATAGTCCTCAATCTCTCTGCCATGCCCCTAGGCCTGAAGGAAGAGGATGGTCTGAGCTTCATTTGCACAAAAAGCAAAGCTATGCATCTACAGCCTGCTTGTCTCCTAGGCTCAGCAGGGGAGTTAGTTACCTAGAGTTTCAGCAGGTCTGAGAAGCTGAACTGTTTGCCAAATGGTCTGGGAGTATTTCATAGAATTTCAAGAATTTCATAGCAGAAGACAGCTGAAATATTAAAAACTGGATAACACTAAATATTCCATGATAAATAGCTTCCACTAGAAAAATTCCTTGAAATTTCTATGTATAGCTTTAATATCCAGCTGAATCTCTATAATATATTCTTGAGGCCTGCAAAAAGATTTCTGACATTGATGGCTAAGCTAACTGTGACCTTGTCAGCTAGACAACAGGGGTCAATCAGCTCCTTCCCTCAAGGCTACAACCACCTTGTTTGTTCATTAGTCAGTTTGTTGGTTAGTTAAAGCTACTAGGCCTATTGTTAAGAAAAGGCAAACAGGTTTGCCTTGCTAGGTTTCAGATGTAACTTTTCACTAGAGGAATATATGTTGCAATGATTGCTCTCAATAATAAATACTCCTATCTCTGGTAAAAATACACTTTCTAATGATGCTGAGAGAGAAGATAATAATAATCAAGTTGCTTCATACACAAAATGTCAAATGCTAATAAGTATAATGCAGAGAAAATAGAAAATAGAAATATGAAGGGAACCATGGAATTGGCTTGGTCTAGCTACCTTGAGAGGCATGCATCATAGGTTTTTCTGGTTATGTTTCTCTGTATGTTCCTTAGTAGTCAAAGAAATGTGAAAGCTTGGCAGGACAATTGGTTTTAGACTCTAACCTTATATGCCCACTATGACTTGAAAACTTCACTAAAAGTATATTGTTACTGATAGATTCACAACATGCCCCCATGGTTGGGCATGGTTGCTGGTTGTACAAGCCCGGCAGACCTAGACACTTCCACCTAGCCAGTTCCCGGTCAAAATAGTCATTTCCGGGTCAAAACGTCTCACGTGACCAGGACCCCGTGGCTTTGCATGGTTGCGTAAAGTGCACAATGCAACCATGTAATCTACGTGCATGCGTGGAGTAGCCACATGAACCTGTGTACACATGCGCAACCCAGCCTTTATAAGTCGGTGCCATATTCCCGGCTTCTCTCTTTATGCACGTGTCTCTTCAACAGGCCTGAGAACACCTGTCTCTCTTATCTTAATAAAACTCTTGTTAGTGGATTCTGCCGTGTTTTGTGACATTTCCTCGCACAGTAAGAGCGCCGCCAAATAACTAACCATTACAATGAAATTTCAGTGGTTCAGAGTTTTAACATTAATAAATGGAATTCAGATAAACTGATAGAACACTGAATTTATGACTCACTATTCAGTCATAAATTCAAGATTTTATATTTCCTTTGGTTGTCTTCTAAGGATAGACTTAAAGATGTTTTTTATCAGGCTAACTCAAAGCCATAACTTTTGCTATGTCTCCAAGGTGTAAATTTGCTCCAGTTGTTTTACAGACACCTGTTGACTGCTTTTTCTACAAATTTGGATTTCAGTCCAATGAAAATGCTAATACATCTAGAACTTTTATCTATCTTCAGCTGGAAGCAGTTACAGAAGAGAATACATTGTTCCTGTCCCCTTAACAGGCTGAAAATGCTAAGTGAAAGGCAAATTACCTTTGGGGGAAAATATGTTGGTTATATAGCAATCATTCTGGGATAGTCCTACAAAAGTAAAACAAGACCTGTTGGATGGGGTGAAAAAGGTGACCATATCTAAATTAACCCTAAAGACTGGCAAGGACTGGATGGCTCTCCTTCCCTTTGTCCTCCTCTGGGTCAGAAATACCCCTTACATGGAAAGTTTAACCCCTATGAGATAATGTTCTGGAGGCCCCCTCTAGTCTGCCCAAACTCAGGTCTGACTTAGTTCCTGAAATATCTAATTTTACCTTACTTTGGTCAGTACAGGAGTTACAAATGATTCAGGATGGACTATCCCATTGCTCTACCACCTGCACAACCTACCATCTGTTAAAACTCATGACTACTGATCAGAGACCTGATAGGGGTAAAACCCAGAGACAAAAGGAGACTCTGGGTCCCCACTGGAAAGACCCCCACATTGTGATCCTGACTACTCCCACTACTGTTGAAGCCAATGGCATCTGTTCCTGGATACATCACACCCACCTGAAACCTGTACCTGACCTGACACAGATGCTGGAAGAAGATGGACAATGCATCAGGACCCATGCAACCCAAACTAAAATAAACTCAGTTAAATGAATAATTTTATGAACCCACTATAATCCATTGCATGCTTTGTTCAAGATTGCATAGGTGCTGCCTAACTCATGATTCTAAGGGCCAGTACAACCCCTTATTTGAGCCCCAAGATGAAGATTCATCTCATCAGCTACAAAGACAAAGGGGGAATGTTGGGAAACAGGCAAAAAGCACCTTGTCCTAAGTACTGCCATTTTGACTTCAGACTCCGTTTTATCTGTAGGGTGAAACAAAGTTCAGGTTCCCAAGCCCTAGGGGAGCTGGGAACCTCCCAATAGCTGACCCACCTCCTCCTTAAACCATAGAAATCATTGTAATGCATCTTTAGTCCTCTAGAAACATGATGGCTGTTCCTAATAACAGAAAGAACAAATGAATCTGATTGGTTGGACTGAAAGGCTTGCATTGTATGTTATTTTCAAAGATGGAACATTCAAGGAAGCCCCTAATCTCTAAATCATGAATGGTGAAAATTGTAACTGTAACTAGGCAACAAATGTTTGTGATTTTTGTGCTTAAATACTTGCTTCAACTGACATTCAGGGTCCCAGTCAGCTCCTGAGTTTGTTCTGTGGCCCTGATCGATCAGCCCCCTCCTCTTCCCCCCTTCTTTTGTGCTGCCCTGAATTAATCTTGCCTTGCTGTAACCTCTTGTGTCTGCTTCGGTTGATTTGGAGCCTTGGACCACAACATCTCTCTCTATAGATAGAAAGGGCATTTATTAGAATGACTTACAGGCTGTGGTCCATTTAACCCAGCAAAGGCTGCATACAAAGGGAAGGACAAATTATCCAGTAGTTGTTCAATGCATGAGACTGTATGCCTCAGCTGGTCTTCAGTATATGTCAGAATCCAGAAGAGGTAGGCTCTAATGCCAGGGAAGTAAAGGCTTGCTAGTGAGAGTGAAAGTAAGCAGGTAAAGAGAGAACAAACTTCCTTCTCCCATGCCTTTAATGTAGGCTGCCAGCAGAAGGTGTGTTCCAGATTAGAGGTGGATCTTCTCACCTCAAAAGATCTTGATTAAAGGTTTATCTTCCCACCTTTAAGATCTGGATTTTAAGTGGGTCTTCCCACATTAAATGATTTAATTAAGAAAAAAATCCCTCACAGGTGTGCCCAGTCATTTGGGTTTTAGTCAATTCAAGACGTAGTCAAGTTGACAAGCAAGAACAGCAATCACATTGGGAGATATCCATGAGCAGTGTTTGTTGATTCCTGTTATTTTGTTGTTGTTGTTGTTGTTGTTGTTGTTGTTGTTGTTGTTGGTGGTGGTGGTGGTGGTGGTGGTGGTGTGTGTGTGTATGTGTGTGTGTGCACTTCCCCTCTTTTGGGATTATTTAGTCCCTGTATTTTCTTGGGTAACTCCTTTTGGTTGATGTTTTCCTTCCAGTGCTTTCTGTAGGGCTGGATTTATAGATAGATATTGCTTAAATTTGGTTTTATCATGGAATGTCTTATTTTCTCTTATTCTGATTGAAATTTTTGCCAAGTGTAGTAGTCTGGGCTGGCATCTGTGGTCTCTTAGAGTCTGCAGAATACCTGTTCAGCCCTTTTTGGCTTTCAGAGTCTCCATTGAGAAGCTGGGTGTAACTTTAAAAGGTCTGTCTTTATTTGTGACTTGGCCTTTTTCCCTCAAAACTTATAATGTTTTTTTTTTCTTTGCTCTGTACATTTAGTGTTTTGACTGTTATATGCTAAGGGGACTTTCTTTTCTGGTCCTGCCTATTTGGTGTTCTGTATGCTTCTTGTACCTTGATAGGCATCTTCTTTAGGTTAGAGAAATTTTCTTCTATGATTTTATTGAAAATATTTTCTTTGATTTGGGGGTTCTTCTCTTTCCTGTATTCCTAGTATACTGAGATTTATTTTTTCATAGTGTCCCAAGTTTCCTGGATGTTTTGGGCCAGGAGCTTTTTGGATTTAAAATTTTCTTTCTTCCTTTCTTTCTTCCTTCCTTCCTTCCTTCCTTCCTTCCTTCCTTCCTTCCTTCCTTCCTTCCTTTCTTTCTTCCTTTCTTTCTTTTTGGGAAGATAAATTTGTAATTATATTTATGTACAGAAAACTTAGCAATGTACATTTAACCCAATTTAGTGGTGAGTCCTTTGGCCTTTGCCTTTTCCAGCTTGGCAATCCGAGCCACAGATTTAGGACCCACGACATTGCCTCCCCAGTGGCGGCAGATCTCATCATATCTGTCGTTGTAATTGGTCCTAACAGCTTTCACCACCTTAGCCAGAGCACCCTTGTCTTCCGAGTTAACCTGTGTGAAGGCAACAGTGGTGCATGTCTTCCTGTGGACCAGCTGCCCCAGCCTGGCCTTTCCCTTGATGATACAGTAGGAGACCCCCATCTTTCCACACAGGGCAGGCAGGAAGACCACCAGCTCAATGAGGTCTACATCGTGAGCAATCACCACCAGCTGAGCCTTCTTGTTCTCCACCAAGGTGGTGACTGTATTGACCCTCGGTTGAAGGATAGGCAGTCTCTTAGTTGAGACATCCCATTTGCCAGCAACTGTCTTCTCAGCAGGGGCCAACAGCCTTTGCTTCTTCTCCTGCTTTGTCTCTGGCCTGTACTTGTGGGCAGGCTTAAGCAGCTGGGTAGCTGTTTGCTGGTCCAGGGCCTGTGTGAACTGATTAATGGCAGGAAGTACTTTGAGCCGCTTATAGAAGATGGCCCTTTGCCCCAGCAGCCTAATGTAGTGGGGCCATTTGACGAAGCATGTGAGATCTCTTTTGGGCTAGATGTCAAGGATTCACCACCTTTTTGGCCTCCTGTTTCTTCACAGCCGGGGGCTGGGGCCACCTTCTTCTCCTTGGCCTTCTTCCCCTCGGGTGTCTTGCTCGGCTGGAGGAGAGAGCTGGATTTAACATTTTCTTTGACTGAAGTTTCCATTTCTTCTCTCATGTCTTCCGTGCCTGAGATTCTCTTCCACCTCTTGTATTCTGTTTGCCTTAGAGGTTCCTCTTGAGTTCTTAAATTTTCCATTTCTAGATTTCCCTCACTTGGCATTTTCTTCATTGATTTCATTTCCAATTTCCGGTCTTGAATTGTTTTATTCATTTCCTTCCATTGTTTGTGTTTTCATTAGGAGGTTTATGTGGGTTTTTTTCTTTTTTTCTTTTTTTGTGGCGCTCTTACCCTGCGAGGAAAAGTCCAAAACATGACACAATCCACTAACAAGAGTTTTATTAAGATAAGGGACAGATGTGCACAGGCCTGTGGAAGGACACGTGAGTGAAGTGGGGCCAGGGAATCATGGCGCCAATTTATAAAGGCTGGACTGCACCTGTGCACACAGGCCCATGTGGCTATTCTATGCATGTGCATAGATCACATGGTTGCATTGCACACTTTACTCAACTGCGCAAAGCCATGGTCCTGGGTCACAGGAGACCCGGAAATGACTAGGCGGAAGTGACTAGGTCCCGCTGGGCATGCACGACCATGCCCAACCGTGGGGGCGTGTTGTGAATTCATATCAGTTTATTCATTTCCCTTTTAAGGACTTCTGTCATGTTCACAAAAGCTGCTTTAAGGTCCTTTTCTTGTTCTTCAGCTCTTTTGCAGTACTCAGGGACTTCTTTGGTGGTGTTGCTGGGATCTAGTGGAGATATACTGTCCTGGCTGTATTGATTGTGTTTTTATGTTGGCATCAAAGCATCTGGGTTTAGGAAGATTGGGATTCTAGGTTCTGATATATCTGGTCTTGCCTTTGTTGGGTGAGTGTTTTGTTCCTTGGCTTCTGTTGCCCTCTCTGGTTCTCAGGAGAGTGTGGTGACTGTGTGTTGCCTGATAGGAAATTCTTCTTGGGTCCTGATAGGTGTGGCCACTAGAGGTTCCAGGTAAAATGTGTTTCTGGGTCTTAGGAACTGACTTAGGAATGGGGATGGGATTGGAGAGGGGCGACTGAGAAGGTCCACAGGAAGAACGAAAGCAGTGTGTTCTTCCAGGATTTGCTTAGTGCCTGGGAATTGGGGCAGAGAGGTAGGGGAGGCCACAGCAGAAGGTCTGCTACAGAGCTGGGGATGAGACTCGGGGATTGGACTTGGGGGAGCTGAGGGAGAGGTGAAGATCTGTAGTTAGCCTACTTGCTTTTCTGGCCGAATGGCCTCAGTGTTCCCAGGCAATGCTTGCTAGTGTTGAGAGCTGGGATAAAGTAATGCGTGGGGGGGGGGGGGTGGGGGGGGGGGGGGGGCGGTAGGGTGAGGCGAGGGCAGTTAGGTGGGAGGAAGATATGTGAGATTTGCTGGAGACGGGCAAATGGGGAAGGTGGCTGCATCTGGAGGTCTGCTACAGGGTAGGGGATTGGACTTGGAGGAGCTGAGGGAGAACTGAAGATCTGCAGTTAGCTTACGTGCTTCTCTAGTCAGAGTGTAGGTTCTTACGTTTTAAAAAGGTTTGTTTTTATATATGTGTCTGGGTGAGTATAAGCCACATGTGGTGGGTCTGCAGAAGCCTGAGGAGGGCACTGGCTCCTCTAGCACTGGAGTTAGAGGTGGTCACGATCGGCCTGCACTGTCTTTCTGTTTCTCTGGGCTTTTTATCTGCCTGTCATCTTTTGTGTTGGTTCGTTTCAAATTTCTTACTAGGGTTCTTACCTCGGAATATTGTGTTCTTTGTTACCCCAACTCGTCTCATTCACAGAATTGTACCGTACAATCTACCATCTTACCCCAGGAAGTCCAATATGTATATCATCTTAAGAGGTTAAGATATCACACTCAGCAAAATTAACAATAATTAAAAATAAATATTTAATGCTTAGTTTTTAAATACCCAGACCATATTAATTTTTTCCAAGTATTTCTAAAAAAAAAAAAAGTATGTGGAAGTAATTTTACAAAAAATTCCACATATTGCAGGTACTGACTTTTCTCTTAAGTGTCTTTTATTCTATCACTGTCACATCTTCTGTTAATATTTTCTCTCTCTCCTTTTCTTATTTCTGGATAGGATCTTACTGTGTAGTCCAGGGGGCCCTGAACTGACAATCTTCTTTCCTTGGCTTCCAGAGTGCTGGTGTCACAGGCAAGTGCCACCATGCCCAACAGTGCTTCTTCTTTCCTGCTGAAGAAACTGGTCACTATCACATGACATTATCATACACCTGATTGGATCTCGCTGGTGTGACTTAACATGTTCTTTGCCACTGCATGCTTTATTTATTTATTTACTCATTATTTTATAGTTCTGAAGTTTTGTTTGTTGGTTGGTTTTTGTTTTGTTTTGTCTTGCTTTATTTGTTTTACTTTTCAGGCCTCTATTTATGAATCTTAATACCCCCGATA
>CABHPR010138389.1:0-14958 GCA_902168415.1 Peromyscus melanophrys
TTTCTTATCCCATCTTTCCTTCTACCATGAACACACATGTGTGTGCACCTCACACAAGTGTACACACACACACACACACACACATTCACACTCATATTATACTCACCACCTTTTCCTGCCCTGTTCTGTGTTCTAGTAGGGAGATACCTGGGAATTTTAGGTTACCATAAGTCCCATGGTAGAACTTAATCTTCAATGCAGAAATGTAAAGGTGGGGCATTTGGTAAGCTATTGGGTCACTGGTGGCACCAGTGTCCTTATAAAAGAGGTACAAGGGATCTTACTACCCATATATCATGTGAGGAGTTTATACACACACTTATGCTGAAGTCCACATGGGGAAGTCAGAGACAACCTGCAGAGACAGTTTCCTCCTTCAGCACTGTGTGTTTCTAGGATCAAACACAGATTAATAGGCTTGTTGGGAAATGCCTTTACACTCTAAACTGTCCTGTTGGTCCTTTGATTCACTTTAATGGAGCGACCAAGGGGTGTCTCTTTATAAAAGGGAATATGTAAGTAAAAATTTGAAGAACAAGAAGTTAAATAACAGCCTGCACCTGAGACAACAAACACATGGTTTGTGTATTCAAATTATACTACAAGCTGTAATAGTATAAACAGTATTGTATAGTACTGACATAAAAACATGGGCATCTAGGCAGGTAAAACAGAAGAGAAAACCAAGAATAAAGCTACCCAGTGACAGCCATTATTGTAAAGGTTCCAAAATCATGCACTGGAGGGAAAAAAAAAAAAAAGACAGACTCTATAAAAAATGGTCCCAGGAAAACTGAACAGCCACACATAGAACACTGAGACTAGATCCTTACCTCTTATTCTGCATTAAAATCCATTTAAAATTGATGGAAGACATTAATGTAAGACTTGAGCCTTTGGAACTGTTGGAAGAAAACATTAAAAAAGATTTCAAGATGTAGGGACAGTTCATGAATGTCTGAATGTCTCAAATAGCTCAGGAAATGGGCTCAAGATTGTGAAAAATGGATTAATTAAATTAAAAAAATTCTACAGAACAAAGGAAACAACTACTAAGTAAAGAAATGACCCACAAAAAGGGAGAAAATATTGTCACTTATTTATCTCACAGGATTAATATCCAGAATATATAAAGAACTGGAAAAAGTAATCATAAAAAGAATAATCCAATGAAGTAACAGGCAAAAAAATTAAACAAACCATTTTTAAACATCAAAGTATAAATGGTGAATAAGTATATGAAGAAAAAAAGATGTTCAACTTTCTTAGCCAATAGGGAAATGCAAACCCAACTACTTGATACTCAATTTCATCTTGTTAGGAGTAATATCATAAAGAAAAAAACAAATGAAGAGGAAACTTTATTGACTCCTGATGGGAACCTGAACTGCTGCAGCCACTGTGGAAATCAGTATGGAGATTCCTAAAAAAAAAAAAAAAAAGATGGGGCTGGAGAGATGGTCCAGTTGTAAGCACTTGTAGCTTTTACAGAGGACTCAGGGTCAGATCCCAGTACCCACAGCGCAGCTTACAACCATGTGTAACTCCAGTTCCAAGGAATCTGATGAAGGAATTGCACAAAGATAAGAGTAGAAAGTATAAAAAGAAGAGAAAAATGGAAATACTAAGAAAGCTGACAGGGAGGCTATAATGAAATATTAAATTGTATTTAATACCAGCCAATATAGCAGGGACTGGGGGGGGGTTGAAGGTAAACAGTCAGAATGAATAATTTTTTTTCATGAATGAGTTTGCTACAAAGAACCACAAAATACTTCTCCAAATATCACTCTTCTTGAGGCTAAATGGTAAAACCATGAACTTGTTTGATCAACAAAATATTTAAATACCTAGTCTAGATCATACTTCACAGGATGGTTCTGAATATATATAAACTGGTTGTTAAAGAGATCCACTCGCCTTTTTCAATTTCTTAGTCTGTGATAGAAGTGGAAATAGAGACAGAGCTAGAGCTAGCTTAACCCATTGTTACTCATTTTCACTTTATGGTCACCATCCATGTCTCAAGGAAAATTCAGCTTTGGTGGTCTGTGCTCTGACATTTATTTTTCTAGACTTGATGATTCTGTCTTAATGTGATGATGTGGTGTAGAAATCGCTACCCATGTGAAAATATATCTAAATGTGTTACATGAAATTTCACAGGGAATACGGACGGTAGCTCCAAAAGGGTCATTAAAAGTAGTAAGTCTAGAATGGGTCTTCTGAAACACAGACACAATTAAATTGTTGTATTGTTTTCTTGTCGTTTAGACATGATTCATTTGATGTTATCCAATCTCTAACAAAAACTTCTCAAATAGTTTTAGAATTTCTCAAGTAGAGCTCACCCATGTCTTGTGAAAAAGTCCTTCTGGCTGGGTCATAGCATCAGACAACCAGGTATTTTCTCTTCTCCTCTGGTCTTACTTTGGAGCTCAAAATGGTCACTGTTTTGGGGTAAAGCTGCTTCTCTCTTCAAAGCTCCCATCTAAAGGCAATGTTGCTGGTGCTGATGCTCCTGAAAGGATCCTTTGCCTTTGCCTGTGATGGCTGCATGGAATCTACCTCAGCACCTGATGCCTGTACAGAGTACTACCCCTAGTGCTGGAATTAAAGGAATGCATCACCACTGTCTGTGTCATATAGATTTAATTAATGACTAAAATAACATATAGACAGAGGAGGAAGTACAGCAGAGTTTTTCCAACATTATCAATTATTGCTTCAATTTCATGGTAGAGATTTCATACTATCTACAAATACCTAGATTTAAGACTGTGCTAACCAAGAGCAAATTGGAATCTTTATGCCATTCTCTGTATCTCTGCTGAATATATCTCTCTATCTATATCTATATCTATATCTATATCTATATATCTTTATATTTGTACAGATTCTTTGAATGAGGACATTGACACATGATCTTTGTGCTGTTCAGATAGGTAGCTTTCAATGAATTTTACATTTGCTTTTTTTGCATCATGTTTTTGCTTTGCCAAGAACCTTGGACTCGGCTATCTCCTGAAGTTGTTGAGCTCAAGGTGACTACTAACTCTCATAGTACTACCAGTCCTAGGCCTTCCAAGTTTAGGGGTAAAATTTGAACCAGCCAGTTAGAATGAGAGCCCAGGTACACATGCTGGTTGCTCTGCTAGAGGTAGGAAAGTGATATAATTCTATTTCAATTAAAAACATATATAAAAAGAATAAATTATTTTAAAAAGAAAAAGAATTGGACATCTTAGGGGGAATGCTGCCATATTTCTTGCAGACTGAAATCATCTAATTTGGTATGCTACTTATTTTTGTCTCCAATAAAAATCAGTCTATTAGTTGGAAGAATCTGTAAAATTTGTTGTGGAACTCTCTCCTCCAAGCATTAGGTGGAGACCCTTTGTGAATCAGGCATGTTGATGTTCCTTTACAGAAGGGGTTGGGTGGTGAGGATGGTCATTACATCTCCACCTGACTTTATTCACTCCTTCCCTCCTACAGACTCAGTTTCCCAGCTGTATGTAATTCTGTCCTCAGACATGTTTTTGGTGGATGGTGGTAGAGTACATATAGGGTGAGAGGTAGCTAAGGGGAGACTCCATGAATGTGGTTGTGGGGAAGTTGTTACCTAGGCTGGAGTGAGAATTTTCAGGGATGTGGCTTTTTAAGGGTCACCCAAAATGCTTAGAAGTAACCACTCACCAGTGTTCCTGTAAGTCAGCTGAATAAGTTTATTGATTCACCAAGCTAGACCAGTGTTCCTTATCTGTCCTACCACAGTGGCAATGATGTAGGCTGCACCCATACGAAAGGAAGGCACAACTGGTCGTAGAACTAGATAGGAACAAAGCTTCACTGTATTGAGGGCATAAATCACAGGTGTGGACTATGTATTGATAATGCATCAATTTATTTCCTAGTAAATAAGAGTGCTTGGAGGTAACGGGGTGCTTTTTGTCTTGAGAGCATTTCATAGACATGGACTAATTTATCATTATTTCCAAGCCAATTAATTTTCACCACCTTGGGTAGGAATTATAATTATGCCAAGACTGGCAGATGGGAAAAAAGGAAGCTAGGGAGAGGATCCAAAAAGAATTGTAAATTTGATAGTCTTGAATTAAGTGGATATTTACTGTTCAATTTCTATAACATAACACAACACTGTAGAGGATTAGTTTCTCTTTACAAAGACTGCTGCACCATTGGTGTTCTCACACTCATCTACTCCCTTCTCTCATTCATTTTTTCGATTCATCCTCTTAACAAAGAGTTTTGAGAATTGTGGTGGATACTGAAAATACAAGCCTGGGTATGATACATTAGTAGTTCTTAAGAAGCTTGTGGCTACTTAAAGAAATAAGCATGCAAGCAAATAATGGCAAAATGGCTTTATATAGATGGTTGGATAACAGAGAAGCAAGCTTTCAAGTTGAGCTGGTGTGAGAGAGGCAGATTTTTAAATCATAAGCACTGGAGACTGAGAGAAAGGTAGACAGTTTATAATACAATCATCAATCATGCAAATCCAGAAGTCAGCCTAGAATGGCAAGTGAGCTTATTGAGCACAGAACATTTGTATGTATGTTTGTTTGGTCTTTGGATGTTCTAATATCTTTTTATTTAATAAAATAAAGTACAATAAGATAGAAAAAAGTAACACATTGGAATTGGACAAAACAAATAGAAGGAAAAGAGCCCAAGATAAGGCACAAGAATCAGAGGCCCACTTGTTGACACACTCAGAAATCCCATAAAATTACTAACCTGGAAGCCACAATATAAAGACCTGGGACAGGCCCCTCCATACAGGCCCTGTGCATTCTGCCTCAGTCTCCAAGTTCGTATGAGCTTTGATCATGTTGATTTAGAGGGCTCTGTTTTCTTGGTGTCCTCCATCCCCTCTGGCTCTTACACCCTTTCTGCCTCCACTTCTGCAGGGTCCCCTGAGTACTGAGGGGAGGGATTTGATGGAGACCTCCCATTTAGTGTTCCAAGGTCTCCCACTCTCTGCATAATGGCTGACATAGGTCTCTGTATTTGTTTCCATCTGCTGCAGGAGGATGATTCTCTGATGGTGGCAGAGAAGTCACTAATCTGTGAGTATAGCAGTATGTCATTAAGAGTCACTTTATTGCTGTATTTTTTGTTTGTTTTAAGAACAGTAGTATTTGTTATTACCCAAGGCCCCTCACATTGTCCCCCGACTCCTGTGAACAAATACTGTGTGTGAGTTCATCTGTATGTTATCTGTATTCATTGTTTTAAGTTTATCAGGTGCATGATCTTGTCACATCTGCAGATTGTTTGGCAAGCTTTGTGGTTCGTAATTTTATATTCTAAATCAGTTTGGGTTGGGTTCTAGCATAGCAGATTTTGCATTCTGAGGGGTTCATTAAAACTAGGCTAGCAAATCTCAGCAGAGGTCCAGTGTTTTCTGCATGTCTATGTGTGTGGAGCTCCTCTGGATCAGAGTAGTTTTGAAAATGAACCATGAGAACTTATATATATATATATATATATATATATGTATATGTATATGTATATGTATATATGTATGTGTGTGTATATATGTATATATACATATATATACTTTATTTTATAATTAACTTAATTTCACATATCAGCCATGGGTTCCCCTGTCCTCCCTCCTCCCCCCCCCCCGCCCTTCCCCCAATCCACTCCCATTCCCACCTCCTCCAAGGTAAGGTCTCCCCTGGGGAGTCAGCCCAGACTGGTAGACTCAGCCAAGTCAGGTCCAGTCCCCTCCTCCCTACATCCAGGCTGAGCAAAGTGTCCCTGCATAGGCCCCAAGCTCCAAAAAGCCAGCCCATGCACCAAGGACAGGTCCTGGCTCCACTGCCTGGGGGCCTCCCAAACAGTTCAAGCTAATCAAATGTCCCACTTATCCAGAGGGCCAGGTTCAGTTCCATGGGGGCTCCTCAGCCATTGGTTCACAGTTCATGCATTTCCACTAGTTTGGCTATTTCTTCCTGTGCTTTTTCCAATCATGGTTTCAATATCTCTCACTCATACAATCCCTCCTCTCTCGCAACTGGGCGAGAACTTATTTCTTACACTGCTAAGTTGAAAGCAATAAAAACTTCCTGGGTAAGTGTTTACTTTCTCTCACCAATGAAACAGGACTGATATTTCACAGAGAAGCATTATGGCAAAGACCTTCAGAAACAGAAGAAAACGTGTTTGAAAATTTTAGGTTGAAGAAAAAGGACAAGAACTCTTGGAGACACTGAAAGTTCCCTGGGGATGTAATGGAGGTTGAACGTGCTGTAGAGATATAAAGTTGGGAAGGACATAGAAAAAAGCTCATAGTAGCGTGGGCTTAAAACTGAGCTGGAACATCATCAGGGTTCTTGTTTAAATCCTCTTTGGGAAATTAATGCTCAGGTGTGGAGATGGCGAATGCTTTGGAGTCTATGTTGGAAGCAACCTCTCCTGGTGCAGATAATCTTTGGCCTTGTTTTGAGAAACTGACACCAGGGAGAGGAAACTGTTAAAGGGATATCTATAGGGAGATCAAATAATCAGATTTATATTTTAAGGCTAGTGATGTGGTCTAATAGTAGAGTGATTGTCTAGCATATACAGGCCCTGGATTTGGCCTCTAGTATTGAAAAAAAAGTTTAGAGTTTGAAAATAACTCCAGTATAATTGTGGAGGATGGATTTGGAGCTGGGACAAAAAAAAGGGGAGTGAAGACTGAAGTCTATAACTTTTTTTTTCAGGAAAAAAAATTTTTGAGGTAGAGAGTTTTGATATTGGCTTAATGAGAGAGGGCGTAATGGGTAGAATTTAGGATTACTCCATAGCTTTTCATCTGTCAGATAAAGCAATTATGAAAGAGGAGACCATCCCCAACTCCCACTTAGTGTCTCTAGAGAAATGATATTCATTGTTCACGACTTAGAAGAATGTATGATTTGCTCACAGCAGAGTTAGTGCCTCACAGTGAGCTAAAGTTGCACTGTGGGGTGAGAAGGGTAAGATTTTGTTGTGTTGCAGAGACCATAGCCAGTGAAGCATCTGGTTGGCTGGTAAGACACAGAAATAATGCCTACAATCATTATAATAAACAATGGAGAAAAGCTTGACTGTTAGAAATATTTCAAAAGAAAAATTGATAAGATTTTTGTGACCCCTTAGGGAGTATCAATGAGGGAGGTGAAAGATGAAATTAATATTAAAATAAAATTGGGAGGAAAGTCGCCTTGATTTCGCACTGCTATAATTGGTAAGGAGGACAAGTCAAAAGATGGGGATACGGTAAGATTACTTATGAACACAATGGCATGGAGGTGACAGTCAGGTATTCCTACAAGAGAATGAAGATTCAGTGGGTCCTTGAAACTACTGCAGTAGAACTTGGGTGAGAGACCTGCACATACTCTGAGCTGGTCCAGCCCTTACTCTTGCTGTTTCAGAACGAGTAACAGCCTTAATCTTAGTTACTGCAGCGACCGGTTAGTTATCGGTTTATCAGAGGGCATTGCTCCATCCAATACTGTAAATTCTGCTTCCTCCGATCTGTTTCTTATTGCTGAAGTAAAAGAAAAGTGCAGAATGTTAATCAAGAGTGTAAAAATTTTGAAGACGAATCATTTCTTTTACAGAGAAGAACTGTAACTCAAAGCTCTTATTTTTCTTTCGAATCCCATTAGCAGCAGCAACTGAATAATCATCTCCATAAAGATCTGTGAGTTTAGGTGAGAAGTACAGGGTAAAATGTTGTCTCAAACCTACAGGGATAGTCTTTAGATAATTTCCTGTTTCTCCTCTTTCAAGTTAAAAAATGGCTAGAGAGAATTATCTATGCAGAAGTCCTTTGGAGTATATAAGAATATATATATATATACATATATATATGTATATGTATATATATGTATTATAGAAGAATGAAAATATAGTTTTGACCTCTTCTAATTTAGTTTTAACTCATGCTCTCTCTAATACCAAGTTGAAAGTTTTATCCTACATAGATTGAAAATGATTAAGGTATACTGCCAGGTTCTCCTGAGTGCTAATGAAACTTAAGGACAACAGTTATAGGAAAGGCTATTTTATTGTTACCTTGCATTTTATTTATTTCTTTTCCAAGAGGAATCTTAGTCCACTCTCATACTAGTGAAACATTTACAGTGCAAAGACACATTGGTACTTTAGGTTTTCTAGTGATAAAATCTTCTCCAGTGAATTCCAATTATTCTTCGCAGACTATTTTGAGAGAAAAGTAAATCTGTTTCATGATGTCTGTTTCAAAAGTAGTTTTTACCAATTTATTTCAGTCCAAATTAGGGCTTTTGGACTTGGAAGCTCTGTGGTGCCGTAGCTTCAGTATTTCACACAGCTGACCGGTGAAGTGTCAATTGGCCCAGTCAATTAAAATAAATTACTGCCGCTTTCTCTCAGGACTTTGTATGAGTCAGCTATGGAAGAGCTTTCTACTGCCCAGGCAATTGCCAACTGCTTATTCTCTGCTGACATTTTGACCTGACACCACAATGGGAGTTCTATCTTCTGATCAGGACTATGGTTCCCTACCTATCTGTCTGTCTGTCTGTCTGTCTCTATATATTGGTTGTGTCCAGCTCTTATTTCCCCTTTGTGTAGTAAAGTAATGTTGCTAAGGCTAGCATTTAAATGAACTTGCTCCATTTCATATGGAAGGAATTGATTCTTTGTCTTTTATTTTTTTTCCTTTTTTGTTTTTATATACAATTAAGTATAAACACTCAATTTAATGAGAAAGCAACAATAAGAACACACTATTTTCATTTCTTATGATAGTATATGGCACTTTCACACATATGTACCCATTTATACATTATTTGGTGCTAGACATCCTTAACATTATCAGAGCTACAGTTAGGAATTTGTGTGGCAGGTGTTTTCCACATTTCCCCGAAGACATCCTCACTGGATGATTACTAATGTACACTCCAGCATTAAGCATTAATGCATTATTATTCTTAATAACTTTGATGTGTTGTCAGTGGATGTCAAATAGATAAAATAATGGTGAAGAGTATTTAATATACAATAGCATACTGCTGGTTATGTCTTTGAGCTCTGACTGATTTAATCTTGCAGTTATGAATTCAAACTGCAGCTCCTAAGATTTCGAAGAAGATGGTAATGCCTGTAGCTATGTAGATACTGATCAAACTTAATAGCATCATATTTTGCATATTAACAAAATATAAGAATAAAATTTATAGAAAATTACCAAGGTATTTGCTGATGAGAAACAATATTTTAGTTGAAATATTTTATTTTTGTTTTCTGTACATAAGAGATAAAAAGATGATGGAAAAGATAAACTTGATTTTTTGATATTTTTCAGCTTTTTGTCTATGCCTCAAGAAAATTTGAAATTTAGAGATAACTAATTTTCTTCTCTTAGGGTCAATGGAAGATCCTTCTGGATTGTAAAATCCCTGAAATTTTGCCCATAATATTTTTTTGTATGTAGAAATGGTTTTCTCATATAACTAACCTTTTACCAATTCTTAAAGCTGTTTAAACCTCAACATGTTGAGAACTACTGAACTAGTTATATAATTTCTTCCATGAAGTACAAGGAATGACTCCATCTTGTTCTTAGTGAATATATAAATATTAATTTAGTTAGTTTGAAAAACTAATATTAGAACTTTGTTGAATATCATGGTGTCAAGGTAAGATAACTCATAGACTACAGTTTTATCTGTCATTTCTTATATACTTACTCTCTGCTTAAGAGAGAGCATTTGCTATAAAAGTCTTATGAATCTTTTGATTTTGTATAGAAATATATGGTCCACTCATTTATATCATTGACTTTATTCACAACTTCAGCATCACAATTTTCATTTTATTTCATTTTACTTTTTATTTTAAAACTTTTTTTTTTCCTGCAGGGTGGTGGTAGTGCATGCCTTTAATCCCAGCACTTGGGAGGCAGAGGCAGTTGGATCTCTGTGAGTTCGAGACCAGCCTGGGCTACAGAGTGAGATCCAGGACAGGTGTCAAAGCTACAGAGAAAAATTCTGTCTCAAAAAAAACCCCAACCAACCAAACAAACAAACAAACTTTTTTTTCATACAGCATATTTTGTCCATGGTTTTGCTCCTCCCCCAGTTTTTCCCAGATCCTTCTTACCGCCCTACCCGCTCAACTTTATATCCTTATTCACTCTATTGCTTAAAAAAAAAAAGAAACAAAAATAATCAAAGGGAAAAAAACACAAGAACTGACATTAAACAAGCAAAAGACTACTAAGACAAAAAAATTACAAAATAAGGCAAAATGAAACAAATCTATAAAAATACCATTGAGTTTATTTTGTGTTGGCCACCTACTCTTGGGAATGCGGCCTGTCCTGAAGTGTTGTGTATATACCAAATGACACTCCATTGGGAAAAAAAACCTGAATTTTCTTTTCAATTCAGTATCAGTTTCAGATGGCTTCTTGTTTAGGGATGGGAACCTATGTCCACTTCCCCCTCTCAGTGATGGTAACCTGTCTGGCTTGAACCTGTGCAAGACTTGGGTGTGCTTCTCTAGTCTCTGAGAGTTCTTATGTGCATCAGTCCTGTTGTGCCTGGAAGACAGTGTTTCTTTAGAGTCTTCCATCACCTCTAGAGCTTACAACCTTTTTTCTAAACCTCCTTTTCTGCATAGATTTTTGAGCCTTGAAGGAAAGAACTTGGTGAAAAAAATTCCTGTTTATAACTGAGTGTTTCAAAGTAGATACATTCTCGGCACATTGTCCAGTTGCTTTCCTTATTAATTCCCATCTACTGCCTGAAGAAGCTTCTTTGATGTGAACTGAGTCAAGCACTGAGCTATGGGTATAGCATTGTGTCCTTAGGAGTCATTTTATTACTATGTTCCTTTAGCAGAATGATAGTACTAGGTTTTTTTCCTAGGCTCATCGATCCATTTAAACTCAGGTTCTTGTCCACTTTAACAGTATTAGCTATGGGTTCAATCACATGGAATGGGCCTTAAACCTTTTTAAGAAAGTAGTTGGCTCCTCCCATACCATTTGTGCCACTATTCCACCAGTATATCTTGCAGGCTGGTTGCTGTTGTAGGTCACATGGTTTGCAGCTCCCAGTAATGTAAATAATGCAGTGTCCAGTGTCTGGGATCACAGTCTTCTGGTTTCCTCCAAGGAGTCTGGGTCATTCCTCTGGCTCCACCTTCTGAAACACATATAGCTTGCTTCCTAGCCTCTGGCTGGCTCCACTCCACTGCTGCTGCTGTTCCTGATGGTCATACTATGATACTGGCATCTCTAAAATACCAGTCTTCTGTTGCAACTGGGATGCACTTTCACCAATGTCATCTCATAGGCTGTCTTCATAGTGCCAAGCCTGACCCATTAAATTCTGGGCTTTAAAATGCCACTGAGGCTGCACTTTCAGCAATGTGGCCTGTCCTGGCCTCTCACAGTGCTAAACCTCAGCTGCTTTCCGTGACCCCTTCATGCCTTCAAAACTAGTACCACCTGGGTGACTCTTACACTACCGAGTTCACTTGCCAGCATGAGGTACCACCTTGACCACTTCTGGATGCTGACTCAGAGGCAACATTTCCCAGAAGATTTCACCTTAGTGTGTTGGTTTCTTCTTTATCACAGGTGATTCTTCAACCCCAGCTGATCAGCATCCATTGTCACATCAAAGCAAAGGTTTTACTTTAGTGGTTCTGTTCAGCTCTAGTTCACCATGAAAGGAAGTCAGGACAGGGACTCAAGCAGAGCAAGAACCTGGAGGAAGCAGCTGATGCAGAGGGCATGGAGGGACAACTATTTGTTTATATGTTCCTCATGGCATACTCAGCCTGCTTTCTTATAGAACCCAGGATCACCAGCCCAAAGATAGCACCACCCACAACGGACTTGGCCCTCCCCCACCAGTCACTAATTAAAAGAATGCCTTACAGCTAGATCTTATGGAAGCATTTTCTCAATTGAAGTTCCCTCTGTTCAGAGAGCTCTAGCTTGCATCAAGTTGACATAAGACCGCCAGAGCTACATGTATGGGAAAGCATAGAATATTTGTCTTTTTGTGTCTAGGTTACTTCAAAATGGTTTTTCCCCAGTGCCATTCATTTACCCATGAATTTCATGACTTCATTTTTCTTAAGAGCTAGATAATATTCAATTGTATGTATGTACTACATTTTCATTATCCACCCTTAAGGTGATGGACATCTATGCTGTTGGCTGTTTCCACTTTCTGGCTACTAAGAATACAGTAGCAATTAAAATGGATGAGGAAGTATCTCTTTAGTAGGATGTAGAGTCCTTTGGGTATACATCCAAGAGTAGTACAGCTGGGTCTTGAGGTAGCTCTATTCCCAACATCCTGAGAAACCGTCACAATGATTTCAATAGTGGCTGTACAAGTTTGCATTCCCAACAGCAACGAATAAATTGTCCCTTTTATGCACATCCTCATCAGCATGAGCTGTTGTTTATTTTATTGATCTTGGCCATTCTGACTAGGTAAGATGAAATTTCAAAGTAGCTGTAATTTGCATTTCCCTTATGGCTAAGGATGTCGAACATTTAAAAAAGTATTTTCAGCCATTTGTGTTTCATCTTTTGGGACCTGTCTGCTTAGCTGTGTACCCCATTTTTAAATTAGGTCCTTTGTTTTATATATCTTCAGGTTTTTTTGAAATTCTTTATATAGTTTAGATACTAACCTTCTATCAGATGTATAATTAATAATGATCCTTCCCCATTCTGTAGGCTCCCATTTTGCCTGAATGATGGCATTCTTTGCTGTGCAGAAGTTTTCAGTTTCCCAAGGTCCCATTTATTAATTGTTGGCCTTAGTGCTTGTGCTAATGGTATCCTGTTCAGAAAGCCCTTTCCTGTGCCAGTCAGTTCAAGCCAATTCTCCACTTTCTTTTCCATAAGACTCAGGGAGGAAACTGGCAGGTATGTGAGTGTGGTAAGCTTGTTTCAAGCCCTCTGTATAGGAGAGTCAATTAAATAAATAAACAAATAAACGAGACCCACAATAATTATGGCTAGTTAGGTTGAGATCCACTTGTAAAGGTTCTATTTCCACATCTAGGCTCCTCTTCTGTCTGTCAAGTTCAAGATCATCTTTGTCCTTTGACATCTGGCAACATTTGCTCTTGTATTATTCACAGACATGTATTATTTATAGACTTTTGCCATCAGTTATCTTTTCATAGGCATTTGCCATTTCCCCAATTAGATTCTAAATTCTGAAAGGGGAGTACCCTTTTATCTTTCTCTGAAAGCTGTATGTCACCTAGTTAATTTTTTGTCATATTGCAGTTAATGAAAAAAAAAGTGAGGATAAAAAGCTTCCTCGTACTTTCAAAAAGTTATCAATTTTGTAGAATCAATCTACATAGGGCAATCCTTTTTTTGCCCTCCCCAAATCAAATGCTGGAACAAGTGAGGCATTACATAGCATAGGAAAAAAGATTACAGGCTTAGATTTATATTCTGGGTTCTAATTCTGGTTATATTGCTGGCTTTCTTTTGGACCTAGGCTTATTGAATTCTCCTCTGCTATCTCATTTATAAAATTGGGTTATTGCTATCTGCCTTTTATTTCAAAATAGCGTCCCCATATTAATGCTGACGAGTAATGAAGAGAGTGTAATACCTTCAAAGAAGAAAAGAAGGTGAATTGCAAGGAGCCCGGGAAGGCAAAGAAAGGACTTAGCATGGCCAATCACCTGGAGTCTCAGCAAGCTTACAGATTTCATAATTTTATTATTTGAAATGATAAACATCAAACTCTCGGCAAATACTGACAGGAGTTGTAAATCAGAGGCAGATCTTTTGTCCAGCACTGTGATAAGGAACATTTGAGCACTCTTTGGTCTGTTAAGCCACACTGGCACAAAGACAGCAGTCATAAAAACACATACAGTTTAGGGGACAGTAACAATTGACCTCTCTGGCTGACAGTAGCTTCATCTATATAATCAGAGCAGCAAAGTGGTGACCTTCAAATACCCTTCCAGTTCTGAGGTTTAACACACTCTCAGCTCCTTATTCATCTCTGTTAGAGAAATGAGCAAACCTCATTTTGCCCCTCCTGTGTGGAAAGGCAGAGCTGGCTCACAGGGTCAGAGGAGACAATTTCTAGTACTTCCTTCAGCGGGTTGGCACTATGTTGTTAGATGAAAGCTAGCAGCTCTGCAGAGCAGGATCCCTCAAGACTAGCTTGCTATAACCCGGCAGGGTGGCTTATGCCTTTCATCCCAGCACTCAGGAGGCAGAGGCAGGTAGATCTCTCCATAACATGCTCCAGACTAGCCAGGGCTGCATGGTGAGAACTCTTTTCAAGAAGAGAAAAAAAAGATAGGTTGTTAGACTTTTGTGAGCCCATCACAGAACTTATTCCATCATGCTACTTTGAATGTGAGTGTGGGGGGGGGGGGGGGGGGGTAGGGGGATTACAGCATAGATGTGGATAGGGAAAAGAGCAGAAGAGACAGAGTAGTACCTTGAATAAGAGCGTATCCAGGAACGCCAAGGCCGTGTGACTGAACATAGTGGTCCAGGAAGCAGTAGAAGCCTGTGATGTAGCCCATTCCTAAGTAGGGTGCTAAATTATGTGAGCTGGTAGGCAATAATGGTTGATGTCTTCAGTTTATATTCACTTTCAATTCTTCCTTGATATGGGTTATTTCAAATTATAACACGTTCTTTTTCATGCCATTCTACTTTCGGGTGTTTCCGTGCTTCTCTCTTTCAGTTTATCCAGAAATGTGGGATGCAAGTTGTGTTCACATGATTTAAGTCACAAGTTTAAAACACACACACACACGCACGCACGCACGCACGCACGCACGCACGCACGCACACGCACACACATATGCACATATAGAGAGAGATAGAGATAGAGATAGAGAGAGAGAGAGAGAGAGAGAGAGAGAGAGAGAGAGAGAGAGAGA
>CABHPR010138389.1:14968-37156 GCA_902168415.1 Peromyscus melanophrys
AGAGAGAGAGAGAGAGAGAGAGAGAGAGAGAGAGAGAGAGAGAGAGATATTTTGGAGAATCTGCAATTATGACAAATTAAAAAAAAATCCCCCTTCAGTAGTTGGTATTTATACCTTACCACTTAACGTAATCATTAGCTGTGTTTAGCACTCAGAGAGTAGATCCATTACTCACTTTTCAAAGATTCTGATTTTTATATTTTTGATCCCATTTATAGTTTTGCTATTTCTGATTATCAGGTTACTGGCCTCTGGAAGTATCTAGCCAATTTGAGCATCTAAGCAACCATGTTCCTCCCAAAAGACTTGTTATACGTAGGTTATACTTTCAACTTTGCTAGGGAGCAGCCTGCCTTATAAAGTGGTTTTAGGAATATGCTATAGTTAAAATACAATGTGAATTCAGGGTTATCATATTTGATAAATACTATTAGGTTATTGCCATTCTAAGATATCTTTTTTTGGTTGTTTCCTGAAGTAGAGATACTTTTTAGTTAAAAATATTTTCATACAGTATATTTTGATATTTCCCACTCCCCTACCTCCTTCCAGATCATTCCTACCTTCTTACTCACTCTACTTGTGTTTCTTTTTCTCTTTCAAAAAACAAAAATAAGAATAAAAAACAAACCAAAGAAGAAAACCCTCACAAAAAAGTGAAAATCAAAACAAGCAAAAGACTTGTAAGAAATAAAAAATAATAATAATAGCAGCAACAACAATAATAATAATAATAATAATAATGATAAAATAATGATAGTTCCTTTTGTGTTGGTCAATGATGCTTGGACATGGGGCCTTCCCTGGAGTGTGGTTGATATACCCGGCGACACTCATTTGGATGAACTGAGTTTTGCCTTTGCCAGTAGGTATCAATTGTGGATAGCTTCTTGGTTAAGGGCAGGACCTCATATCCATGTCTCAGTCCTGGGACCCCATCTAGTGTAAGCCTGTGTAGGTGTTTTGCCTGCTGCCATAGTCTCTGAGTTTAAATGTGTACCAGTCCTACTGTATCTACAACATCTTACCCGAGAGCCTAAGTGGAGTGGTTGTTTATTTTGCCTAAGAGTTTCAGAGGGTCCAATCAGATGTCATGAAGAGGATGTGGTGCACCAGGAAACAGGGGAATGAGACTGCTAGCCCTCTGTTCACCTTTTCCTTTTTTACCATCTTCTCCTTTTGAAAATTAAAAACAATTTTTGAGAGTTTCCTGAGTACTGTATTTAGATAATGTCAATCATTCCTTTCTCCCTTTCTAACTCTTCCCCTGTCCCTCTCACTCCCTTTCAAGTTCATGACCTCTTCTTCTTTAATTCTTATTGTTACACATACAAGTGTGTGTCTGTTTCTCTCTCTCTCTCTCTGTGTGTGTGTGTGTGTGTGTGTGTGTGTGTGTATGTGTGTATAACTATCACCTGCTTAGTCCATTTAATGTTGCTCACAAGCATATGCATTTAAGGCTGAACATTTGGGATTAGATAACTTACCAGGGGGCTCCTGCCTGGAGAGACCGATTCTTTTTCTCTCAGCAGTTATTAGTCACTTGTAGGTCTCACCTAGGGATGGGGCTTTATGAGAACTCTCCCATCTGCACTGGCATGTTTACTGGTGTTCCTGCCAACTTTTTTTAATATTATGTATTTTTTTATTTATAAGTTTTTTCATTTTGCATACCAACCACATTTCCCCCTCCTTCCCCTCCTCCCACTTACCCCTCACTTTCCTCATCCCACCCCCCATCCACTCATAGAGGGTAAGGCCTCCCATGGGGAGTCAACGAATTTTGGCATGTCATCTGAACTAGGCCCTCTGAATGGGGGTGATAGTTGTGTGGCTTGGGCAGTTTGTGGGGCCACTGGCACGGGGACCAGGAGTCATCCCTGGTGCATGAACTGACTTTTTTGGAGCCCATGCCTTATGGAGGGATACCTTGCACAGCCTCGATACAGAGGAGAGGCGCTTGGGCCTGCCTCAACTTGATGTGTCTCCTAACTTTAAAAAAAAAATGTGTCCAACTTAAATGAGCTGGGAAGCCCATGGTGGCTTCACTCATACTCAAGGTGGGTCTTCTCCAGCTCAGTTAATTCTCTCTGGAAATCACCTCACAGACACACCCAGAGATGCCCCTCACCTTCCTACCAGCTGATTCTAAAACTAGTCAAGCTGACAATGAAGATGAGCCGTTACAGATGATGACATCTTGTCCTTCAAAATCCATCTCTTTAGGGCCCAAATTAGAGCATTTTTTTTGCTTTCTCTTGAAGTTTACATTGCTTTATTTTCACTGATATGTTGGTTTCACTTGAAAATTTTAGAACACTGCATTTTTACATGGAGAGTTTAGGCACGTAGAAATATTTAAAAAAATGACTGATCCTTCATATGTTCTTGCTGATATATTATACTCCTTGCTAAATTTTGCACAAATGTAATTTTATTTAATGCACATGCAATTGGATAAGGTAAGAGCCCAGTGCATGCTGAACTATACCCTCCAAATCTTACCCTAACATCTCAGAATGTAGCAGTTTTTAAAGATAAAGGTTTTTTGGCAGTTAAAGTTGAATGAAGTCATATGTGTGGATTCTTATTCAAGAATTAAAATTAAAAAAAAATAAGGTGTAGAGAATATCCAAGCAGACAGATGACCACGTGTAGACAAAGGGGAAAGCGGCTGTCTTTCAGCCTATCCAGAAGTCTTAGAATAAAACCTGTTTGTTGCCGGGCAATGGTGGCGCACGCCTTTAATCCCAGCACTCGGGAGGCAGAGGCAGGCGCATCTCTGTGAGTTCGAGGCCAGCCTGGGCTACCAAGTGAGTTCCAGGAAAGGCTCCAAAGCTACACAGAGAAACCCTGTCTCGAAAAACCAAAAAAAAAAAAAAAAAAAAAAAATCATCAAATAAAGTGGAGAAATTTCCCTTTTCCCCTTTTCCTCTTTTTTGAGGTCTCTCATCATGTCATAAACTCATTCTGCCTCTCTGTCTCTCTGTCTCTCTGTCTCTCTGTCTCTCTCTCTCTGTCTCTCTCTCTGTGTGTCTCTCTCTCTGTGTGTGTCTGTGTTTGTGTGTGTGTCTGTGTCTGTGTGGTGTGGTGTGTGTGTGTCTGTGTGTGTGTGTGTCTGTGTGTGTTACAAAGCACATATAGAGCTCAGAGGACAGCTCTGTAGATTTTTTTTTTTCTGTTTCCCCATTTACATTGGATCTCAAGATTGAATTCAGGTGGCCAGGCTTGCATGGCAAGAACCACCCACATAAGTCAATCATTTATTTTTAACACACATATAGAAAATTCTCACAGAGTAACAGGCTTTGTGAAAATAAGATGCTAATGATGAGTCTTTTATTTGCAATTAATTATTCATTGAATTTTAAAAGTTGAAGCAATTAAACTTCAAAAAAATATTTTTAAATCTGATAACTTTCAAAGATCTGTATTCCATACAAAGAATTTCCCAAAATCAGTTTAAATTTATATGGGCAAATGTTAAGAAAGTTTCCATGAAATAAAAAATAATTTCAGCAAAACAATTTTATATGTGGTTTTAATTAGTTGTATCAAACTCATTAATTGGAATGAAAACATTTGAACATTTATGAAATAATAAAGGCTGTGAATATAGCTCAATGGTAGAGCAGGTACCTAACATCTCACATGCTTTTGTATTCCATCTGCAGTATCCAGAAAAAAATAACTCTCATGCTTTTCCATTGCACCTAAGATTGTCTCTAGGTAGAGGAGGGTCAATCAATATTTTACTAAAGAGCTCAATACAAAAGAATTATGTGGACTACTTTTTATAGAAAATTTATATGCTAAGGATATACCTCTGAGTCATTATACCTTAGGTACAGTTGGATAAGAGACACGAAAACCTTAGTAGTGTGTGGACTGTTAATTTGTTGATTCTAGAAACACTCCATGCTACACTGTCTTCATGCCTGCACCTACAGGCACTAACTCAATCTCAGAAAAAATGAAAAAATGAAGGAGGGTATCAGGATTGTTTGTTTTAGGGACTTGAGAGATGGCTTAGCAGGTAAGAGCAATTGTCGCTTTTTCTCAGGACTGACCCACTTCAGGCATCTCACAACCGTCTATGTCTCCAGCTCCAGGGTCCCCAGCATCCTCCTCTGGCTTCTGCAGGCACCGACAATGTGTGTATACAGACTCATACAAACAGACATAAACACATAAATAAATTCTTTTTTTAAAAAAAAAAGTTTATTTTACCAGTATAGAGTTAAAATGTTTCTGACAGGGTGTCCCCATGTAATCCAGGCTTGCTTCAAGTTCACTATTTTCCTTCCTTGGCCTCTCAAGTGCTGGGAGTAGTACTATAGATATGCTTCATCTTGTTCAACTCCTCCTCCAAGAAAAAAAAAAACAAAAACAAAACCTCACTTTAGAGAGGTATCAGGTGGACACTTTTCGGTTTCCTTTAAATATCCTTTTCAATGTAGAAAAACTGGCACACAACTTTCCAAAGAAACGTTTGTCAAAATCAAGTGTGGTACATCTATTTGATGACTAGATTTCTCTCCCTCACAATCGTTTTACTTAAATTATATTTGTCCTAAAGGATAGAAGAACTAGTTAAGAGTATTTAAAGTTATAGTTATTTTTGGGTCATAAATAAAATAATAATTAGTGAGATAACTGTGTAAGTATAAATTATGATCTTTACTATATTATAGTGGGTATATATTTTAAGTAAGAATTAATTTCAAAATATTTTAAAAACACACCTTGATTAATAGGAGATAAAACGTTCACATACACAAGTAATGAATGTCTTCTAATGCAATGGGTGTATAATAAATGCATGCATATAGATCAGGCAGCGATGCTAATAATGTGATATTGGTTGTAAACAGTGCTCTTATAAATATTAAGGATCCCTAATCAGAAGATAAGCTGTAATTCTTTGGATTATTTGCCATTTTAATAAGTTATAATGGTACTCTACATCAGATAATGACTATAGGCAAAGCATAATTAAATTTTATAACTGTTGAACTCCGATATACTTCCTTAAAAGTGATTTTAAACCTCGTTATTATCTTATCACCGTTCCAAACTTTATCTTATTTATTAATGTGCTTACATATACATTGGCTGCATACATGTAGAGAAAGGCATAGATAATAGTAAAAAACACCTTTCTCATGTAGTACAGGACCTTACAACAAATGAAATCTTTGCAAGCCTGGCTATGCTTGAACACACTAGAATGTTAATAGGAATGTGGAAGGGGTTTTCTTAAATCAAGTTTGCTTTGCCGGGGAAATTACATCTTTTGCTCAATTTGTCTGTGCTTAGCTCTTTTTGTTTCTAACTGTTAGAAAATGTGATTAAAATACTGTTTACTTATTGATTTAAAAATTCTTGGTCACATTTCCAATGGGTGGATTTCTAATGAGGCATTATTAAATATATATATGTGTGTGTGTGTGTGTGTGTGTGTGTGTGTGTGTGTGTGTGTGTGTGATTTTTATAGAGAAAGATAGAGAGATAAACATAAAGATACATATGCACATATGTGTATATTCTGATGTGTGGAGGTGCGTATTTGTGCACACCCATGTGGAAGCCTGAAGTTGGTGTTGAGTGTCTTCCCTCTCAGGGTACTGAGATGAGGCTCTTGAGCATCCTGGAGATCTTGAATTCTCGCTAGTCATGCTAGACAACTCGCCTTGAGAAGTCCTTTTCTCTCCCTCTGGAGGGTTGTGCTACATCTGCTAGATTTTGTCTAGGTTCCTATAGATCTGAACTCCAGTTCTCATGCTTGCATGGCATGCACTATCTCCTGAGCCATCCCCCACCTTTAAGTTTTTGTTTTTAAAAAATACCAAACTATATGGGTTTAAGAACCAACCAACACAAGGTAAATGGTTCCAAGAATCTTTTAGTGGTAGATGAAATATAAATTTCTCTGTCCAGCATTATATTTTAGGATTCTTACCCTTTCTAGGCATTGGCAGTCAATGCCATCCACAGGGGTCCAGTGTGTTTGCAATAACTGTTTCTCACTTCTGCAGGTTGACACCAGGAGTCTCCCCATCTCTCCATCTTCCAGTCAGCTGACAGAGAATGACTAATTTAGCAATTAAGAGATTTTTCTCAATTGTGATCTGCTGTGGATATTGCTCTGTATAAACAAAATGCTGATTGGCCAGTAGCCAGGCAGGAAGTATAGGCAGGACAAGCCTATACAAGGAGAAGAGAATTCTGGGAACAGGAAGGCTGAGTCAGGAGATGCAGCCAGCCACTGCCATGAATACCAATGTGTAAGATACTGGTAAGCCACGAGCTATGGGGCAAGGTATAGATTTATAGAAATCGGTGAATTTAAGATAGAAGAACTAGATAACAAGAAGCCTGCCATGACCATACAGTTTGTAAGGAATATAAGTCTCTGTGTGTTTACTCTGTTGGGTCTGAGCGGCTACGGGACTGGCGGGTGAGAGAGATTTGTCCTGACTGTGGGCCAGGCAGGACTGGAGAAAACTTCAGCTACAGTGATCTCTAGAACTAAAAGAGCCTGTAAACCTAAAGCTGTCTGTGGTCCTCACCATCTCAGCTGGAGGTATCAACCCAGATTTGGAGTCAGAGGGGAGTAGGTAAGTGTTGAGCAACAAAGAATGAGTTCTTTGGACTTTCTTTGAGGACCTGGAGTCACCAGAGGCCGAAACTATGCAAATCATGGACTGTCATATTCCATGAACTAAGCCAAACCCAAAAGAAACGGCAATCGAACAAACCTGCTATTCTTATTTAAGTTGAACTTAATTCATTTGAAATCCGAAGTCCTGGGTGACATAGGCACACTTTTGAACACTAGGAAATAGAAAACAAATGTGATGTGTTCAACAAATATTTGTTGAGTTTTAAACAGGTTCTAGGCCCTATTCCAGGTACAGCAAATTAAAAATGTTTCTGTCTTCTTGAAACCTATATTTTGGTTGGGGTAGATACCGAATAAAACATAATCACGGCAAAGGAGTAAATTCTATTGTATCGAGGAATATGAGGAATGCTACATTTTTTTTTAAGTGGGATAGTCAGGTAAGGAGCTACGGGAGGCTGGAGTGGAACAACTGAGAATTTGTGAATTGAATTTCATTGAAAGAATGAGGAAGATGGTAAGAATTCTAGACTGTGCCAAACCAGTGTCAACATAGTACTATTCCTGCTCTAACCAAGGAGCAGCAGGAAGACAAGTTGTAACAGAACGTCATAGCTCAGGAGGAAACTGGGAGCAAGAAAACACTCTTTAGAGATGGGTGGAGTAGAAGGAAACATGGGGGGACATTGGGACAAAGAGGGAAGAGTCACTTTCCAAGAAACAAGAAACTGGGATCTGGTGAGTAAAAGGAAGCAGCAGCCTATGCAGGAGGTAGAGCAGTTCTGCACACAGCATAGCTGGGCTCCTGTAGACAGATGGCCACCACAGGCTGTCAGCACAGAGAAGGAAGTACTGATGGATGGAGGACACGCCGAACACAGCAGTAAAATAAGCCTATCTGAATTCAGGAGAGGGAGGGAGGGAGGGTGGTGCTTTGAATAAGAGTCTTCCCACGTTCTCGGCACCTGAATACTTGGTTCACAGTTGGTGACACTATTTGGATAGGTTTAGGAGATGTGGCCTCGCTGGAGGTAGCATGTCACTGGGAGTGGGCTTTGAGGTTTCAAAAGCCACATGCCACTTCCAGTGACCTCTGTCTGTTTCCTGTTTGAGGTTCCAAATGAGAGCTCTCAGCTGTTCCTGCCACCATGCGTGGTGCTTGCCACCAAGCTGCTACACCTTCACACACCTTCATGGTGACAGACTGTTTGTTTGTTTTTTGACACCTGTACAGGTTCAGGCATAGGTGAAGGCAGAAATTTAAATTTAATCAAGTATATTCATTAGTGTTGATTTGAATTAAATGGCCCCGATAGGCCCATAGGGAGTGGCAATATTAGGAGATGTGGCCCTGTTAGAGTAGGTGTGGCCTTGTTGGAGGAAGTGTGTCATTGGGGGTGGGCTTTGGGGTCTCAAACACTCAAGTCACACCCAGTGTGGCATTTTCTTCCCGCTGCCTGAGGATCCAGATGTAGAACTCTCAGCTCCTTCTTCAGCACAATGCCTGCCTGCATGCCACCATGCTTCCTGCCATGATGATAATGGACTAAATCTCTAAAACTGTAAGCCAGCCCCAATTAAATGTTTTCATTTATAAGAATTGCTGTGGGGTGCAAAGACCCACATTATATTAGGCAGAGAGCTCTGGGAATCCTGCAAAAGAGGGGGAGGAAGGATTGTGGGAGTCACAGGGGTCAAGAAAACCCACAGAATCAACTAAGCTGGGCGCATAGGTACTTATAGAGACTGAACCGACAACCAAGGAGCCTTCATGGGACTGTGTGAGGGCCCCTGCACATATGTTACAGTTGTATAGCTTGTTCTTCTTGTGGTACTCCTAGTAGTGGGTACAGGGACTGTCTCTGACTCTTTTACCTGATTTTGGGGCCCTTCCCTTCTACTGGGTTGCTTTGTCCAGACCTAATAGGAGCTGAGGTGCCTAGTCTTGATATGCCCATAGCTGGCTGATATACATGGGAGGCCTGCCCTTTTCTGAAGATGGAGGAGTGGATGGAGGGCGGCGAAGGGGAGGTTGGAGAGAACTGGAAGAAGAGGAGGGAGGGAGGAAGGGAGAGAGGGAGAGAGGGGAAACTGTGATTGAGCTGGAAACATTACTTAATTGATTAGTTAATTAAAGAAGAGTTGCTGTGGAAGAAAAGAAAGATGGTGGTGACCACTGGCACCTGCAGCTGGCACCTGCCGCAGAGCTCTGAGGAATCTGAAAGACCTATAGAGGCTCTGAAGATGTGATGGAAAAAGAGTCTGCAGACCAAAATAATAATAATAATAATAATAATAATAATAATAATAATAATAATAATAATAACAATAAATTCTTATGGGAAGATGCTTTTAAAATGTGGACTCATGAAATGGGAAAGAAAGATGGCTTCTCAGCCAGCAGGCTACAAGCACAAAGATCATTATGCCTGATGAGCCCTGGGGCTGCTGGCACTGATGACAGGGAGATGTGCAGTGACCTGGAGCTCTGGAAGGAACAGGTCAATACTGAATAGGGCTGCAGAGGGCTCCCAGCATGCAGCTGCTGTGGCTGCAGCCAATGCTGCTTGCTGTGCTGGAAGGCCAAGACTGCAAGGCATTGATGATGCCCTCATTGTACAAACACAAGGGTCTCAGCAGCTAGGAACTCTCGCTGAACTTGCCAGCAGATGCCCTGCCTCACTGCAACACCACCCTGCCTTTGGGTAAGAATAGGATATCTCAGTGATAGTCCAGTATTTATGGTGCTTCAGAAACCAGAAACCTTGAACCAGACCAATGACTTGTTCCAATGAATACTTGCATGTAAAGTTGTGTAGGCAAAAAAAAATATATACTGTGTGACACCCTGGCACTACTAATGCCACTACTTTGAACAAATATGCAACAACAGAGGGAAAGATGGAGGAATGGGGGAACATGGCTTAGCTGAGCAGGGCCGACAGGGTGGTGTGCAGCAGCCTGGAGCTTTTGCAGACTCAGCCCCGGAACATGCTGCTCAGGTTCTGCACCATTGCCCTGGTTCTGAGCAATGACAGGATGTCTGAGATGAAGAACTGTTCATTTTCTGGATTAGACCTCCCCAGAAGACCTCCATGGTCCGAGCTCATCCTGGAGGCCAGGATGTTATCTGTGGTCTGTGCTGCTGCCCCGGGGCTATGTTGAAGCCCGAGGTTCATATGGATGTCTGAGGCCTGTGCTACCACTGGAGGCCAGGTGGACATCCATAGTTTGTGCTATGGCAGGAGGCTATAATAGAGTCTGTGGTCTGGGTTGCACCTGGAAATCTTGCTGATTTGCGTGGCCTGTGCTGCTACCTGAGGCCATGTTGATGCCTATGTTTCATGCTGCCACAGAGGGCCATGTTTGGGTCTATGGTCCTGGTCAGGGGCCATGTTGATATCCATGGCCTGTGTAACCACTGAGGTTCATGTGGATGTCTGTGGTCTATGCTGCTACCTGAAGCCACATTGATGTCTATGGACAGTGCTGCTGCTGAGGGCCACTGTGATGTGTGTGGCCTGTGCAGCTACTTGAGGCCATGTTGATGTCCATGGTCCATTAGGCCATTGAGGGCCATGTTTGAGTCTGTGGTCTATTGCAGCTGAGGGCCATGTTGATGTCCATGAGTCATGTTAGCTTTGAAGGCCATGTAGATGTCCTTGGTCTGTGCTGCTACCTGAAGCCATGTTGATTGCCTTGGCATGTGTTGAGGCTGCCAAGGGCTATGATGGTATCTGTGGGTCATGTTACTGATGAAGGCCGTGTTGACGTCTGTGGTCTGTACTGCCACTAGAGACCATGCTGAAGTCCCTGGCACATGCTGATGCCAGAGTCCATGTGGAAGTCTGGGGTCTATGTTGGTGCCAGAAACCATGTGGAAGTTCATGATCCATGTTCCCGACTGTAAAGGGCAGCTAAGCTACGTTTGCCATGATATTGATGACTGCAGCTCACAGTTAAGAAAAAGGGATATAGAAGGCTTCTGTGACAACCTTACCTGTCCCTCCCCCCCCCAAAAAAAGAAACAGCATAGACAGAAAGCCACTGAAGAGAACTCTTAAAAATTGTGATAAGGATACCGAAGTGAAGCTCTCCACAATTGATGGCTTCTGGAAGAGGTATTTTTTTTCTTCTTCTTTTTGTGTGTATGGGAGGTCACAAGGGTGGGGTGGCAGACCAGGGAGGACAGGGAAGTGAGTGTGATTGGGGCACATGATATGAAATTGCCAAATAATCAATAAAAATATTACGTTGGGAAAAAAGAGTTTCCATGGTCATGACGTCTTGTAGCAATAGAAATCATAACTAAGACAGAAGTTGGTGCCAGGGACTGGAGTATTGATGTGATAGGCCTGACCATGTTTTTATGTGGATGAATGAATGTGGACTTTGGAACACTGGATTAAAAAAGCAGCTGAATGTGCTAACAAAACATAATGGGCCATAACAGTAGGAGCATGGGAGACAATGGTGCTGATGGTGATTTAAACTATGGGGACAAGGCTCAAGACTTTTCAGAGGAGAATATTAGCATGTGGCCTAGAGACTATTCTTGTGCTATTTTGGTGAAGAATGTGACAGCTTTCTGCCCTTGTCCAAAAAAATCTGCCTGAGGCTAAATTGAAGAATTATATACTAACAGCTGTAGCAGAGGATATTTCAAAACAACCTAGCATTGACTATGTTGTATGGTTATTACGTTCACTCTTATGTAGATCTGTAATGAAAAGGAGCAAGCCAAGCAAGAAAATACACAGCACACAAAGAAAAGGGAGCACCAGGAAGTGGAATGGAGCTAAGTCCTGTGCTGAAGGAGATAAACAGATTAAAGAAAATTCTGGTGTTAAATGGAATAAGGGAGTGGTGACCTCAGGGCAAGATCTCACGTAGTAACTTTCCAACTTGTGAAAAGGAATGAAAGAAAAGCTGAGGGCTGGGTGTGGTGGCGCACATCTTTAATCCCAGCACTGGAGGGAAGAGGCAGGTAGATCTCTGAGTCTGAGGCTAGCCTGGTCTACAGATCTAGATCCACGATAGCCAAGCTTAGGCAGTGAAGGAAACCATTGAAAACAGGAAGTTGGTGAAGACGTAATTGAAAGAGGGGGCCATGTTCTAGCTCCGGCAAGCAGCAGCTTCTGCCATGTGGTTCTGGCTTTAGAGTCTAAGATAGAAGAAAGGGTGTATAGACTCTCCTTCCACAGCTAAGGAAAGCTGCTGAGGTCAGGTATGTGTCTGGAGTGTCCCTGGGTGGAGGCCTAGAGAGGCCATTGTGTGAAGCTGTGAAGGTGAAGCCTGCATTGCCTTGGAGACCCCAAAATGTTGGAGATGTCAGAGCTGTGGGATACCTGCTGAGGAAAGCTGCCAACAGGGAGTGGAACCAGTTCAAAAGAAGTGCGTTACAGTCAACAAAGCTGAAAGGAGTTGGAGATCTGAAGAGGACTTTGATATCAGACATGGAGATGCAGAATTTGGAGTTTGCCCAGCTGGATTTTGGTTTTGCTTTGGTTCAGTATTTCCTCATTATGTTCCCTTTCCTTCCTTTTGTAATGGTAATCTTTATCTTGTGCCATTATATGTCAGAAGTATGTGATCTGTATTTTGATTTTGATTTTTTTGTTGTTGTTGTTGGTTTTTCGAGACAGGGTTTCTCCGTGTAGCTTTGCACCTTTCCTGGAGCTCACTTGGTAGTCCAGGCTGGCCTCGAACTCACAGAGATCCGCCTGCCTCTGCCTCCCGAGTGCTGGGATTAAAGGCGTGTGCCACCAACGCCCGGCTTTGATTTTGATTTTATAGGGGATTACAGTTAAGAGATTTTATGAGTCCCAGAAGAGACTTTGAACTTTGGACTTTTAAACAGTGCTGCTACTGTGACAGGCGATGGAGACTTTTGAAGCTGTACTAACTACATTTTGCACTATCATATGGCTACAAACCTATGGGGGCCATGGAGTGGCATGTGGTGGTTTGAATGAAATGGCCCCCATAGGTCAATAGGGAGTGACACTATTAGGAGGTATGGCCTCGTTAGAGTAGGTGTGGCCTTGTTGGAGGAAGTGTGTCACTGGGGGTGGGCTTTGAGGTTTCAGATGCTTAAGCTGCACACAGTATGGCATTCTCTTCCTGCTGCCTGCTGATCGAGATGTATAACACCCAGTTCCTTCTCCAGCACCCTATCTGCCTGCACTCCACCACACTTCCTATCACGATGATAATGGACTAAACCTCTGAAACGGTAAGCCAGCCCCAATTAAATATTTTCCTTTATAAGAGTTGCCAGGGTCGTGGTGTCTCTCCACAGCCATAGAAACCCTAAGACAACCACAATGGAAATGGCTGCTAAGGGAGTATCACCTTGCAAAACGACAGGTGCCTTATGAAAGAAATAACATTTTTTTAAAATTAACCATGAGAACTTCCTTAATCCTGCCTGAGGATGACCTAAAGCCCTATCTTGACTTCACTTCTGAAAGTTCTGTATGTTCTTAAAACCACCACCCTGGGAAGCAGCATTCCGAACATGTACCATCAGGGGCTCTCAAAACCATTAATGCCGTAGCATGAAGGTTTTGAGTTTGTTATGGAAACTGAGAAAAACTGACAATATAAGAAGAGATGACTATAGAATTTGACAATTTCAAACTGAGTTATTAGTTTACTGGAGTTTGGAGAGAATTAAGTAAATGGTGAGATCAAAGGTCTAGAACTACTGGTGATGTATTGGAATATATGGGAAAGGTAGGTAGTGGAGGCCAGGTGCACTGATATTATGGAATGGGTGCAAGTGTTTATGCTTGCAAGATTTTGAATGCCATCATTATGGTATGAGGGAGTATTGGGGAGAAAATAAAAAGAGGAGTTGGAGAGAAAGGTATATATTGAAACTACTGCAAGGATGAGAACCCACTCCAGGGTCTGCAATATTCATTTTGGTTGGACCTTGAATGACTTTGGTAATGGCATCCATTTAGAGCAAAGTGTAGGCAGACTTTTCTTTCCCACACACCAGTTCCCAAATAACCTACACAGAGACTCAATATTAATTATAAATGCTTGGCCGATAACTCAGGCTTTTTACTACCTAGCCCTTACAGCTTAAATTAACCCATTTCTTTTAATCTATGTGCTGCCCTGAGGCTTGTGGCATTTACCTCTCTAGCATGTCTTGCTTCCTCTCCATGTGTCTGGCAATTCCTCAGACTCTGCCCTCCTTTTTCCCAGCCTCCTCTGTATCTGGCTGTTTTGCCTGTATTTCCTGTCTAGCTACCAGCCAGTGAGCTTTTTATTAAACCAATCTGAGTAACAGATCTTCACAGTGTACCAAAGGATTATTCCACATTGGCAAAGCATCCAAACAGATGAGCTTATAGTTTTTATAATTTATAGTTTCAGAATCACTGTATCAACCGTAGACTGCATGCTTGTATCATTTACTGTTTCTTAATGCCCTTTACAGCTGAGCTCAGTTCTAACTGACATACTAGAAGCCATTTGCTCTTACTGACATGGTTTCTCTCTCACCTCCCTTTATGCTACCCATTACCATAAAATCCAGAATTAACTACAAAAAGTCTCTTTTATCCTTTAACACCCAGAGAGCAAGAGTCAAGGAGTTATTAAAGCATTGCTTGGGTCTCATGGGAAGAACCAGTCACTTCTCCTTTCACTTGTTTATGTGTTTCTAAATTCTGAATTATAAATTCCAACAGCTGACTCTATCCTCCATGTAATCTTTGACCACGTCTCACTGTAGTGTTTAACGGATAACAAGTGCTCCAGTACTGGGTGAGCCAGTAACTGAATGGACACAAGCCAAGTGGAATGAACTCCCCACAAATCTGATATTATATAGGGCAGCCTGGAGAAAGCCTTGCAGAGCCCTTGCAGTGTTAGTGATCAAAAGGGAAATGGACTCTGACTTCATAGACGTGTATCAGAGAGAACTCAGGCAGAAGACTACTTCAAAAGATGGAAACTGCACGACCGAGGTTTGCTTCTGAAGTGTGATGACTCCGATCTGTCCCTGGGGGCTTGGGACCCGGCTGTGATGAAATACCAATGTAGAACTTGACCAAGGGCATTTCTGAACATGGGACTCTTTCTTAGTAGGGTGGTTAGTATAAAGGCAACAGCAGTATAAAATTCTCACTGGGATACTATTAAAAGCTGCTATTAGCAGGCAAGAAAAAAAAAAACGTGTTCTAAGACACGTTGGAGGAGCTAGGGCAGGCCATGTTTCATCTGAGTATTCCCAACTTACAAAGACATAGATAAAACGTATGCTAGGACAGGAGCCCCAAGCCTGGGTGTGCACACAGAGCATTTTGCTGGCACAGCTCTATTTAGAGGCTATTCAAGGCTATCACACTGTGAATAAAAGTCTCTAACCGTTGAAAAGTTTTTATTTTATTCGGCATTATTGTGTTGTGTGTCTCCCTGTGCATGGCCATAGTGTGCATGCGGAGATCAGATGACAATTCTTGGGAGCTGATTCTGTCTTTCCATTGTGGGTTTCTCAGGTATATGTGACTAGTCCCTTTACCCACTGAGCTATCTGTGGTTGGCTTCCAGGTTTTTGTGTATGTGTGTGACTTACTAGGGGACCATAACAACTGGGGAATTCAATGAAGTTGAATCTGAGGTCTAGTGAACTCGTTTCTTTCTGGTAACAAAGCTAACTCACCACTGACTGTGTTTGCCATTAACAAAGGCCTCACTTTTGTATGGCTCTGCAGTACTTCCAGTTTGACAGCTTATAGTTGTTTTAGCATTTGTCAGCTTTATTCTGTTAGTTTGGTGCTCAGTTTAGCTGGGTTTTTTTTCCTACCCCAAAAGAAGATTTTATTTGTCTCTCAATGCAAAGTCCTGCTTTTACTCGGAGTTTAAACTAAAGACACTTATCTATCCAAACCACTGCAGAAATGCCATAGCGTGGCTTCTGAAACTGCCAGTCAGTCTTTATCTCATCCAAAGAGAGTGGACCTTTTCCAGCAATTGTCATAGCAGAATGGATAAATGTGCACCTGTATACAAAAAAAGAAAACCACCAATGTGATGGAAAATGTGGTTTTAAGCTGTGTATGCACACTTGAATAAAGAGACATTCAGTATAGTTATGAGAACCCTAAAATTCCAGTTTTACCAGAAAAATTGCTTTTTCCCCAACTGCCACTTCTTGCCACATTTGATTTTGTTATAAAATTGGTCAATCTTCTTTGCTCACTAGATCTGTACTGATAGACTTCTCTAAGTAAGTAAAGGTTGCTTTCAAAATACTTTTGTCTGGTCCCCCAAGAAAGTTCTTTTCCCAAGGTCGGGCATTTAGACAAAAGCCCCTAATCCCTCAGGGGCTTGAAGAAAGTTTCTGTTTGCTAAAAAGCAAGTCATTCTTCTTATCTCTGGCTGGAGGAACTTGTGGCTCTTCCATTAACATATGGCTGTGGTGCCTCTGCACTTCTCCAGGTCAATGCTAGCCTCTCCATCACTCAGTCCCTGTTCACAAACCCCATCCCAGCTCACAAGCCGCCTTTCTCCCATTCCCATTTAACTCTGGAAATCTTTCCCCTATGGCTACCCCCCCCCCCCCCCATGCTTTCCAGGAGACAGCCTTGGCAGTTTGGAATATACTTTCCTCCTTTTCACCCATGGAGTGGCTATTTTGGTTTCATTAACTGTGTTCATTTTCATTCAACTTTCACATGCTCATTCCGCAGTATTTGTAGAGCAACCTCAGGACCCACAGAATTGTGTCATACATTCATTTGAGGGGATCTCATGTTGGGGGCACTTTCCCCTTTCCTTGGAGCGCTCAAGCTCACAGCAAGCATGATAATATAAAGAAGAGGCGGGGAAATAATAAAACATAACCTCAGTCACAGCATGTCCAACTCTGGCCTGAAAAGGTTGAAGTTAATTTTGGTAGCATGACCTAGGTTGGCAGTATTTGATGGACATCTTCTAAATAACTCAGAAATTATAAATGCACAGTCTCTGGAGTACAGATTCGGCTTACCCTGCATCTTAACGAAGCCCATTTTTCTTCTACTTAATTGTTTGGCAGTCCAGATGCCATTCAGTTACCAAGAAACAGAACAACAAATCACTAGCAGACACATTTTATGAGAACATAATGCACCTCACCATTGATGACAGCTTTGTAAAAACGTCCCTGAGTTTTTAAAGGATTCATTGATAGTACGCCATAGTAAAACTAGTATGAGTTATTCTCAGTTTTTAATAAAGGACATAGAAATCATGAAAATGAATACTATCATATCAATATCTTTCTACAAATCTAGTAGAAATTCAAGTAGGCAATGAATCCACGTCTATCATCTCTCCCTCCACCTCCCGCCCCAACACACACACACACACACACACACACACATTGGAATCATTCATATAGCAACATAAAAAAAAACTGTGAAGAAATGATAGTATTTCTATTTGGATAAGTTTTAAGTAATACTCAAACAAAAGGTCCTGGAAAGCTAAAACAAATTTGCCTCTCACAGCTCTGAAGGCTGGAAGCTCAATATGTCCTAAGGCCACTTTCCATAGCTTGCAAATGAACAGCTGCCCATGGTCTCAGATGGTCTTGGGAGTGATTTAACACCAGAGCCCTGCTCTGCTGTCATTCCCTCTTTTCGAAAGGAACTTGTCATAATGAGTTAGTGCTTCACCCTTAAGACGTGAATTTAAAGGTGCTGTCTCCAAATAAAGTCATATTATAAGGTGCTGGAGATGACTCTTTCAGCATATGATTTCTGAGGGGAAACAGTTCAGTCGTTGTTAGTGGCTGTTTAAAGTGGCCAGTAAATCAGAAACCTCTTCGAAGTACTTTTAAACATCACATTGCAACATAACACTGCAGTATGTTGACAAACTCTGCCAATGTGTTCAAGTGATTGAGTAACCCTTAGAAAGGCATGACCTTTCTCCAGCCCACAATTACTTTGCATGAGAAATGAAGTTCTTTATTTGGGAAATAAAAGTTCATTATAATTTATTGCTTCAAAATGTGCCTATAGAATACCCATCTGAGGGGATGAAGGACACTTTTAGTACACATTTGCCTTCTAATAGAAAGAGCTAGAAGGGCAAAAGGAGATATTAGTCTATAGAGTGGGACCTGTGGACTTCGGTCCGGTTAAAACATCACACAGAGACATAAAAGGACACTGTGGTGGAATACAGAGTTGAACAGTGGGTTATAGGCAGATGTAGACCCACATTTCAAATTTTATAACTGCATGACTTTCATCAGAGTGCCCAATTTAATTTCAATCACATTA
Organism: Peromyscus melanophrys; assembly: GCA_902168415.1. Classification (NCBI taxonomy): domain Eukaryota; kingdom Metazoa; phylum Chordata; class Mammalia; order Rodentia; family Cricetidae; genus Peromyscus; species Peromyscus melanophrys. The sequence continues at coordinate 32,888 of CABHPR010138389.1, forward strand.
ACTTGAAAAGCGGTATTTTTTTTCTAGGAAAGTAACATCATTCTGTAGTCAAATACATATTATCTCACCTTCTCCCATATTTAACAGATTTAAAAAAAGATTCATTTATTTTATGTGCATGGGTGTTTTGCCTACATTCATGTATATACACCCTGTGTCTTCCTTGTGCCTGGGGATATCAGAAGAGAGGGCATGGAATCTCCTGGACCTGGCATTATGGATGGCTATGAAACACCACATGGTTGCTCAGAGCCCAGGCTGTGTTTTCTTCAAGAGCAACAGGTGTTCCTAACTTCTGAACAATCTCTTTGGCCCTTTAATATCATTTTTTAAAAATTTTACATTTTATGCCTCTAATAACTCTGTGTATTCAACTAACAAGAATAGAATCTCTTTCCCTACATATTATTTGCATGTGCTCAAGTTAGATTTAAATAACTCATTAAATACTGAGTACCCATTGCCAGGCAGGCTCTAAATTAGTGTTAATCCCACAGGTTGAGAATAAGACCACTACCACAATTCAAAGCCAAATTTGAAGCAAGCTTCAATTAAACACTGGCCAGGTGCATGGGCTCTGGCCAGGTCCATTTCCGGCTTTCCAGAAAATGGCTCTGAGTCACGGTTTGTAGCTGCTTAAGTATTTCCTATCAGGTCCAATCCAGGACAAGTATATATCCTGATGTATCTCCTGCCTGTGAACCTCCTGCTCACATGTGACCACGCAGATGAGTCAAACAAACTTGTTTAGGGGAGTGAACACATGTGACTTGTTATCTCCCATGAACAATAGCCTCCAGCATTTCAGGAACTATCTGTTCTTGGACTGGGGGCTTTCAGATCGGAGGAATGTTTGTTTCATGGATCTCTTAGGTACAGTAACTAGAACTTAAAATGTAACTTGGGCTCTCACATTAGTAATTAGAGTTATGGGTTTATGGTGCTTTAAGAAATATTAACGTTGTCCTCACAGGACTAATGGTACAAAATTTAAAAACTTCAAAATTGATACATCTTAGTGTTCGTTCACTGTTTTACAGCATATTTTGTAGCAGTGTCAAATTGATAAATTTGGTCTTTCTTAAATGGTTTATGTATGAACACAATTAAAATTGATACTGCAGTCATATGAAATAAAAAAACCTTTTCACTACTTTATTTCATAAGAACATTCTACTTGCTTAACGTATTTTATGTTGTTAATGTATTTATGATTTTTACTATATTTCTAGAATGTTTTCTTTTTATAGATTTACTCCAAATGAGTCTATTGACCACTATAGTATGAACCAACAGTATTTTTACTTGGTTAATGTCCATTCAAGTTTATCTTGTAAAAATAATTTGCTGCTTAGAAAATATATCAGTAAATGTTTTCTTGGGTGTAGTGACATCATTCCCTCATAGAACAATTTAGCACACACATCTTAAACATTTAGTAGTCCCTTTTGTTGACTGAAAAAAAATGGAAAGAGTAGAGGATATTTAACATCATGAAAAATCAAGTTATTTTTCCTTGTAAAAAACAATGAAATTGAATTATTAGAAGAGCATAATCATTTAACTCAAAATTGTAAAATATATAATTAATTTGATATGTTTATAATTTTCTTTACTGTCTTTTGTTTTTGAAACAGGCTCTTTCTACATACTCTGGACTGTCCTGGAACTCAGACTGGTCCTGAGCTCACAGAAATACAGAGGTCTGCCTGCTTCTGCTTTCCAGGTGTAGGAACCCAAGGCCTGTGCCACCACATCAGCCCTATAATTTTCAACTTAGTTTGATCATTATCCCTTTTATTCCTTCTTCAACCTAAGTAAGTATTACAGAATATTTGTTTAATTATGTGAAGATGTGTTGCTGTTTTCCCTTGCCTGCCTAAGGCATCTGATTGGTCTAATAAAAAGCTGCATGGCCAATAGTGAGGGAAGAGGTATAAACAGGACTTCTGGGCAGGAGAGTAAGGAGGAGGAGGAATTTAGGGTCAGTGAAATAAAGGAAAAAGAGACAGCAGGTAGACACCAGGGGCCAGCCAGCAGACAGAGAGGAAGCAGGAAAGTAGGACATACAGAAAGAAAGAAAGTTAAAAAGCCCCGAGGCAAAATGTAGATGAATAGAAACAGGTTAAATTAAGTTAAAATAGCTAGTGGGACAAACCTAAGCAACAGCTGAACATTCATAATAATAAGTCTCCGTGTCTTTATTTGGGAGCTGGTTTGTGGCCCAAAGAAAATTCCAACTACAAGTAAGCTCTTTGCTAAAAAGCCTATAAATGATGGCAGTGTTCTCGCTTCCCAGCAGATGGCGATATTCAGTGAGTGACAGCTCTTCTCAAGCCAAGGGGTTCCATTTTTCAGCCTTCATTCTATTTTGTGTGCTTTGCAACATGGCTATAAAATTATGCCAGAAACAGACTAAATGCATGAAGTATATTGAACATATCTTATAGGCTTCATAAAGCTTTGTTTACACGTGTAAACGAATGTATTTGTACAAGCTCGTATGAGAAAGGGTGAGTAAAGAAATTGATTTCTAGTCTTCAATTTCCCAGAGTTTGTTATAAAAATAATCAAAATACATTTGGTGAAGATTAAGCTGAAAGCCTCCCTACAGTTTATTTTAAAGGTACATTGCTTTCACATTTGTTCTGACAGCACAAATCCATACAAGAAATGAAAAACGTTGTGGATAATGTAAAAGTCATGTAATTTCCTTTTTTTTTTTTGAGAAGGGGGAGAGAAACACTGACTGCCATTAATGAAGGAGCTATAAAATAAATATTATAAAACTACAGAGTAGCTATTTGATTAGAAATTGATCTTAGAAGGTTTGACCTACTTTCCTGTGAATGAAATACAACCTCCTGGAGGCATTTAGAGTACATGTAGTCCTTTTAGAAACACAATTATCTGTTTTTAAATCTTTGATGTAGTTTTCTTAAACTGCTATGTTTTGAACTGTGTGCTCTTAACAAAATGCTGCTACAGAGAGTCGTATGTAATTGGGACAGGTAAAAGAGAGGACGTAAATATGGACTACCTGAAAACTGCATTATAAAACTTCTTATGAATAAGAAACATTAATGAGCCTCTGGGCGGATCCTTGTATTTAAATGCAAGACTTCCCATATTTGAGGGCAAATGAGTTAGTCATTCATTGTACAAGTCCAAATGGGAAGATTAAGTTCTTGTTCAATGGCTTGACTTTTGAAGAAAAGCATCCTGAAACTGTCTCTGGAAGCCTGCTGCTTGCCTCTCAAGAGGCTCATGAGTTGGAATTCATTACCTGATTTTATCAACGCATCAAAAAGAGATCCATCTCTTTGAGATGGACTCATTAACCAAACCCCAGAGATGGATGTATGAAAACATAATGCCAATTTGTTTCATTCACAACGAGAAGTTCAGTCATCACAGGAAAAGCAATGCTCATGCTGGATCATACACTATTCTCCCTGCAGGCAGAATTACGTGAGAGGCCACACTATAATCAGAAGGTTTCTTGGTGATTATGTATTTTAAGACATTATTTAAATCAGAGGTGGTTCTAATCTTAGTTCCTTTAAAATAGCAACGAATTTGAAATTTCGTGATACCAGGAAATTGAAGATCAGAAAAAAGTGTAATTATATGGCTTCTTCATTCTCAATGCCAAACAACATTATCAAATATCAGTCAGCAGTGAAATGGGTAAATTGTTGCACATTCATTTTCTAAATTATGAAACACACAAATATCAAAATGAATCAGATAATGCTACACCTAGTGAAGGTGAGTAGAATGAGACACAGATGCTTCATATGATTGTTTTTCCTTAAAAGAAAAGCATGACAACACCATAAATTTTAAATTTTAAACACGCACACTTGGGTGTTAAAGTTTACTGTACAGGTACTGTGAGCAAAACAGTAATTGTTATAAACCTCAGGGGAATTGATATCTCTAGAGAGAAGTACATGATACAGATGCTATTCCTGCTTTTCATTGTTAACCAGGCAAGGGTTATGTGGGGACTGCTTAAGCTATAAATTTTTACTTTATGTATTTTTTGGCATGCATTAGCTTGATCCATTTAAGACTGTTGCTATTTGAGACTTTTGGCATAACCAATAATAATTTCATTTAGTCTGACTTAATTTATATTTCATTAAATAACATTTCTTTATATTAAGAGATTATATTATATTGATAGCTAACTACATTGTTATATAAGTAGACACATACACACACACACACACACACACACACACACACACACACACACACACA
>CABHPR010138390.1:0-24380 GCA_902168415.1 Peromyscus melanophrys
AAGTGTAAGCCAGATAAACCCAACTTGCTTTTAGTCATGGTGTTTCTTCACAGCAATGGTAACCATAACTCAGACACAACAAGCATTTTTTACCCTGTAAGCCATCTCCTTGACTGAGAACGTTTTTCTGAGACAGCTATGGTTTAAAGTAGGATTGACTATTTCCCTGGTTAACAAACTATAGTTACAAACTTCCTAACATACTTTAGTCATGGAATTAAAATAAATGACCTCAGTGAAGCTGGACTTGGAAAACAGAGTATACTCTGTGTTAATGATGGCAACTGCATTCTTTCACTGGACCAAGAACTGAAGGAAGAGGGAAACTTATTCATTGGACAGAAAAAGTTTCGGGGGCGAATAAAACAGTTCTGATAAAAACTTAGAAGTTCAAATTGCTAAAAAAAGATACAATTTGAACCATTAATAAATGCAAGCTTTTGGAAATCAAAAGAATTGTTTTTCTTATTATTTATTCATTAATAGGATCTTGCTATTTTGCCCTGGCTGGCCTAGAACTCACTATATAGACCAGGCTAGCCTAAACTCAGAGAGATCCACCTGTCTCTGCCTCCCAAGTGCTGGAATTAAAGGCATGTGTTATTGCACACAGCAGAAGATTTTCTTCTGTTTCTTTCTAAACATTTTCTGTTTCATGTGAACAGGACCGTCAAGGCCATACTCTTAGTGTCTTGCAAAGTTGAACAGAATAAGTAGTTTTCCATGGACTGCTCTTCTTTGTAATCCCATGGATTATTAAGCAGATTCCACAAGAACAGTAGACTTAGGTCTATCCTCAGTTCTCCCACTTCCTGGAAATTCTCCATGAACGTCAGGATACTGACATGGGAAGACCCATAGTAAAGGACCGGCCCGTTTAGTCTATGAAGCAGCCCCCGGCCCCCACTTATCTGTCAGAGAACACATTTCTGTACTGAAGTTATCTTTGCATAGTTCTGGGGACACGAGCATGGAAAATGGTTCGGGATCACAGCTGCCAGTGATAATCTGCAGTGTGCCGAGCAGAGTTCCCACGGCACGTGGCCATCAGCTCTCTTCAGCAGGGCCAGTGGGCAAGGGTGCCACACATCTCTAACTGATAGGACAGTGAGGCTCAACTGTGTAAGCAAGGTGATTCAGGCAAGTGTTGTGCCCAGATCGTGACCCCCAGAGAGACCACCAAAGACGAGCATGCCGGAATGCAAAAGCAAGGTTTAATTCTGGATATCCAATACAAGCCTAGGCAGGGACTTCGTCCAATACATCCAACGCAGTGGAGGCTGGAGGAAGTGCCCACCTATCTGCAAGCTCAGTTTTTAAAGGGAAAAGTCACAAGGTTACATCATTCAGGGGTGCTAGTATGGGTACAATTCTGAATGGCTCGCTTCTAGGGGCTTTCTAGAAATCATGGCTTAATCTTACTTCTAAGGGAGTGGTTGCCCGCCACCATTTCCCATTGGCTGCCCTCAGGTGGGGACATTTTTGTGGTCAGTTACCCTGGAAACCAGGGAGAGGACATTCCATAGTCCAGCAGGCATTACCTCGTGACTACCTTGTGACTGTACTTTTACACTTTTCCTGGTTTCTGGAATCTGGACTGACTTGTTTCAGTAACTAATGGCCTATTCCTAGAAGGAGAAACCTTAGGCCTTAGTTTTTGGGTGAAAGCATTTTGGTCTTATTTCTAAGATACCTCATTTTGGTCTCACAGCAAGCACCTGCTTTCCTGCAGGGAATCTGGTGTTCAGATGGGTGCTATGTATGACGGACCCCCAGGAAAACCCACAGATGCTGCATTTCCAATGGCCTCCTCAGGCAGAAATGTCATCCCCATACTGTATCAACCTCACAGGCACTCCTCCCCACACACCCCTGCAGGCTCCTTGTATCCTCTTCCTCAACTGGTTGCACATCCTTAAAGAATCTCAGCCCTAAATTGAATTACACGTGGGATCCTGGGAGTTGCAGGGAGTCTCTGAAGGTGGAAGTGGTCTGACGTAGAGTGAAAGTGACTGGTATGTGTGCCACAATTGTTTATCCACACTCAAGCACTGGCCATGACTTATATAACAATGATAATTAGTAATATGATGATAAATAATTCCTAAAATAATCCATGACATTGGAAGAGGGATTATCTTGGAAACTAGAAAATGGAGGCTAGAAAATACACTTTGAATTCCCCCATTGTTAATAAAAGTTCCCTTAGTCACAGCTTCATTTATAGATGGAAGAGAGAAATACAGAATCTGATTGACAACTGTATTCTAAATGGAAAGGGGGCTGCAATTATCGAGCAAGCAGTCCCAGAGGACCCGGCCAGTGGGGAGGTCAGGGAACAGCGGGGAGGAAGGGGTGGCCCTGCCTTCTCTGATGGTCTAGAAGTTCTGTTGGGCACAAAGGCTCTGCTGTGTGTCCTCTGGGTGTCTCCAACTCCTAGTATCATGTTTGCACCTGGGGCTCAAACCTTTCCATTGAGTGACCCAAGGGGCTGGCTGTTGTAGGGTGATGTGAGGAAGGGGGTCCCGCAGGATGGCTCTGAGTCTCTAGGACTGCCAGCCTGGGAACCTGCGTCTTTAATAGCTCCTGCATAGGCAAGGATTCTGTCCTACATGGGGCAGCAGCGGAAGGCAGAGCTGCCATGCTCGCTGTCATAGATGGGCACTCTGTGGTCTTGGTACTCACTCTGGCACTTTGCTGCCTTCATAGCACTGGGTTCAGTCTTCTCTGGGCCTCCCCAGGCTCTCTGCACCAACATTCTAGTGACTATATCATGGGACTTCGTTCCAAACCCTATCCAACCAAGTCTTTCCTTTCAAGTTCCACCTGAGCAAAGCGACAGGTCAAAGAGTGTATTCAAAGATGAAAGGAGGTAGCCGGGTGGTGGTGGTGCACGCCTTTAAATCCCAGCACTCAGGAGGCAGAGCCAGGCAGATCTCTGTGAGTTCGAGGCCAGCCTGGGCTACCAAGTGAGTTCCAGGAAAGGCGCAAAGCTACATAGAGAAACCCTGTCTGGAAAAACAAAAACAAAAACAAACAAAAAAAAAATGAAAGGAGGTATGAGCCTAATGTGCATATTGCTGGGGGAAAGCGTGCAGTACTTTCCATGAACATTCTTGTGGAACTAATCTGGAAACGAGCAGGAGGGAGCCTCCAAGTGCGGATCATGTGACTAAATGATCTAGTTCCTACAGTCTGCTCTGGTAACAGGATACCCTGAAACCCAGAAAGGAGGGACAGGACCTGCATGTGCACACACTGTAATCGCAGCTTTCAGGAGGCTGAAGCGGGAAAATGCTAAGTTCGAGGCCAGCAGGGACACATAGTGAGATCCTGTCTCAAAGGAGAAGGAAAAAGAGGAGGGGGAGGGGGAGGAGGACAAGGAAGGAGAGAAAGAGGACAGGGGAGGAAGAAGGAGAGAACTTGTAGTATAAATAATATTAAACCACATAGAAATATGGGAAATAAGAGAAAATGCTTGCCCAAGACATCGATCCCATGATAGTTTACAGTAATAAAATTTACAAACACTTCAAATGTTACTAGAAGGAACAGAGAGTTAGTGAGTCTTATGTAACTGGTTAAAACATCTTCAACCTACCTGACGGAAAGACAGTGTCAGCTAACAACTATGTGGGGAAAAAAAAAAAAACCTAGAAAAGGCCAGGCAGGAAATCACAAGCTCCCGAGTTTACGTACAACCCTTCTCTGGGGCTGCACACTGTGGGGTTCTACGAGGGCCTGCATGACCAAGCTCTGTGATTCTGACAGTGTCAGTCTGTCCCGGAGTTTGTGGTCGGGGTGTCCTACTTTATCCTCTTCTTGACAGGTCACCCTGTAATTATAATAACAGTTCCCCAGGCTCTTGCGTTTGGAGCAGGTAAAATCAATCTGAGAGTCCCAGGAGAACACAGAGCCTATTGCACAGTACGCAGAGATGGACTGCCCTGATTCCACTGACTTGTTTGCTGTATGTGTAGTGGTGGGTACCCATCTCTTCATCTCCTGGACAGCCGGCCTCTCTCCTCACTTGCAATATTAATTCTCAGAGATCATTCTCCCCACTGTTTCCCCCTCCACAGCATCCAAATGCCTGCTTCTCATTGGTGGTGTTTGAACGGTGCTCGGGACTTACTTGAGTTCAACGGTAGCATTTTGGTGCATCTCGGTGAAATTCCTTTTCTTGATAAGCTCCAGCAAAGAAGAAATGTTCTGGTGCATGCTCTGAAGAGCAGAAATGGGTGGCTGGAAATCTTCACGGGAGGTCTGATTCAACGTCGCCACCTTTTTCGTGATTTCTACAGAGAACATTTGTCACTAGGTAAGTCTCTTCAAGGTAGACAGTAGGGATCTTAGACACTTCAGGATCCCTGTGCTATGAGGTGTCCCAGTCCCTTGGCATTAGGAAGCCCAGCCCAACACTGTTCACCTGCTTCATAAGGTGATCACGACTCTTTCTACCAGACAAGCACCCAGTCCCCAAAGGAGAGCCCCGCACTACCTTTGATGTTTGTGTGAAGCTGCTCAATGAACGTGGCCAGGGCTTGAGTCCCATTGACGGTTCTTTCTGTTGCCTGCTTCACCTGCTGACTGCTGGTTAAGACTCTAGTGAGCTGACAGGACAGTAAGGACTCAGGTTAGTGAGGTTTACTATCACACAAGCTTCTGAACGCTAGCTGTTGCCTCTTTAAAGTGATCAAATACATCCAGATCATAAAAAAAAATACACTATCATGCAAACCAAGGCTAATATTTCTGGACTCAGAAGTGACTAACGGGATCCTGGAATCACCTAAGAGACACTCACCATGAGAAAAGATGGTTTATATTTATAAGCAGTCTAGAAGACTAGCAAAGCAAGATGCTCCTGTGTCCAGTTGTGAAAGCCTTCTACTCACATTAGCTCCTGTGTACAGTCACATGTCACTGAGTGACAAGAAAAATGACTCCTTAGGAGATATACGGGTGTGGTCTAGATACCACGTGTGCTTCCTTACACACAGACGGTATTGTGTACTTACACCTAAGCTGAACGGTACTTACATGTGTGCATATATAATACACACACACACACACACACACACACACACACATTTAAGGTGCAGCCCATTGCTCCTTGGGCCATGCAGCATATAATCATATATGATTAAATCTAGCATAAGAGAATATGATAAAAATCAAGGCACTCAGTAAGCAAGGGATGCATGACCCTGGTGGCAGAGCAGGAATCCACTGCCACCAGGGGAAGCGTTGGATTGTAAACACCTCAACTGGCTGCTTCACCATTTTTCACTGTCTTCACACTGTTATATACTTTACACAAGTGTGTTGCACTTTACACAGCTGGCGGTGTGGTGGGTTGTTCACACCGGCACTCCTGTAGACACACGAGCAATCCCTTTTGCTACTCTGGTGGCATAGCTAAGAGGTGGCTGAACAGTCTGTGCTTTTATGAGATGGGAGACCAGAACGTTAGCGTATAGTGCAGAATTTCACACTGACTACAGGAAGGGGGACCTCACTGCCTGTGAGGTTTTAGTTTCTATGAAGTAAGAACAAGGAGGCAGGGAGACTGCTTTAGACCCCAATCTGCCAGGCAGTAGAACTATCCACCTCCAACCTGATGGGTAACATGGGGGTGACCAGCACCTCCTTAGGAGTGTGAGTGAGGCCATGACCCCAAAGCTCCCAGCCCTGATGCTCACACAACTGCTCTTAGCTGTCACTTCTTTTCAGTAATTTCATAAGTCAAAAGAAGATTGTGATTGCAATATCGAAGAATAGAAACTAACAGGCTTGGGCCTGCAGGCCTTTTCTCCTTAAGGCCCAAGAGAATCTTCTGTTGTGATGAGAGAAAAGTTATTTTAATCAGATTATTTTCTACACAATATCTTCTTGCTGAGGGACCCAAAGTCCACACTTCAACATGCAAGTTCTTTTCAAATCATCTTTGGTTTCAAATTTCTTGGAGCCAAGGTGGTACTTCTTTCTGCATGCACAGCTGCGTATGTCTGAGCATATTGAGAAATCTATAATAAACCATGTTTGACAACAGGCCTCCCCCACACGCTATAAACCAGGAGATATTTTGGTGGCTCACACCTTGCCATGAGGTAAACAAAATAAATAATTCCCTGCTGACATGAAAACTAAGCTAATTCTGTCTAGGACCTAAAACCATCAGAGTCAACCTGGCCTGAAACCTGCAGGTCACAGGACCACTAAGTACTGAAGCCACTCTGCCTCACAAACTCCACAGTAGAGTGAATTTAGGAAAAGGAGGAAATCATAGCAATCTTTTAGTTCTGCTTAGGTTAAGGAGAGAAGGCAAGCAGCTAAGGGAACCACTGGTTCTTCCTTAGCATGGGTGGAAACAGTGATCTGGTCAGGAACCTTTTCCCACTACAGCAGGGGAACTCATGGAGTTACAATCGAAGACTCCAGGAACCTGCCAGATGGAACCCAAAGGCTTCCAGGGGCTGCCCTGGGAGGCTGGTGGGGAGCTGGATTTTTTGCAGAGAACTTACCTCCTTCTGCAGGTTTTCTGTTTGTTCTGCAACCCCTTCAAGCTGGATTTCTGCCCGAATCTTCTTAGCATTTTCTTTTAATAAATACCTCTAAGAAACACAAAAGGAGCAATGTTACATTGTTTACCGTATCACATTAAATGTTACATTGTTCACAATATTACATTGTTTACTGTATCACATTAAAATGCCCATCCTTCAGGGACTCATGGGCTAATTGCTTTTTGGGTTACAGAAAGACATTCTAATTTCTTTTAATAGTTATTTGAAAGCAAAAGGGCTCTCACTCTCATCACCAGCTGTCAATTCCAGCAATGCACCCCTGGCTAGCACCTTCTGCATTGCTCTCACACGGACATAAACTCAAACTCTGCTCTAGGAAGGAGACTCGGAACAGATGGCATTCATAGACCAAATACGGCTTTATTTCAGTATCAAAGTTATAAATATTAACTATAATTCTCAATACATGGAAAAGTACTTGCTAGGCAAAATGAAAACGTATTCAATAAGGAAAAGCCTTTTAAAATTATTTATAGTTAAGTGTGTAATCCATCCCAACATTCTAACCTCTTTACTTGTTTAAGTATGGAAACCTTTCACAAGGTAGTTACGTTACTATTTAGGAAGGGTGTAGTTCACATTCCTGCCCTCCAGAGAGTGCTGGAGATGAATACAAAGCATTGTTAAGGGGATGGATGGGTGGATTACATCAGAGCAAACCATACAAGGTTTGTTAAAATCTGAGCTATTCACTTCATTTGATAAATTCAAAGTATAATTATATCCCCGGGACCTAACCGGCAGAGCACATCATTTATTGTGTATATGATGGTTGGAATAGATATTGAAGTATCTCTTCCTTCTTTTCTTTTTTTGTAGAATTTCCTTAATGAATGCAGAATCACCCATCTTTCAAAAGCACATTTTGATATTTGATAAAAAGTAATACAAAAATATTTCCTGGAGTTCATCAGCTCCTCCTCAGTACCAGTGTGTGAGTGTGAGTGTGTGTATGGAGGAGGGGAGTGATTGAGCACACACAGCAAAGCTTCTTTCTGTAAACACTGTTTAGTAACGACCATCCTTTTTCTTACTGCATGACACAGTGGGCAGATTAATTTAAATTGTAATGTGGAGGTAAAAAGTATAATTTAGCAATTTTTTTTCCAATTAGGATTAACATTCCAGAGAAAGGTACTGTCTCTGATTCAATTTCTTAACTTTCCTCTCCTTTTGACCAGATCTGTTGATAAAACATAAACCAAGGATTGACGCTTTGAGATGTTAATGGTCTTCCAAGGAGGAAGACTATTTTGCATTCTTGAACTCCAGTTGAAGATAACAACACATAACAGAAAACAGCTCATCTTTGGCATAAACCAGCACTAGAGAGGATATGGTCCAGATTTATTTCTAGTATTTGTATTTGGACAGCTTTTTTCAAGTACCCAAAGGTCTGTCAAAGAGGAAGGAGGATGGCGGCTGAATTCCAGAAGGTGGGACGAAATCCGTGAGCAGAATGTCCAAGGAGGTTTCTGTGAAGCAACTATATCAGAGCTCCCCAGAAACCCCCAATGAGGTGTGAGATGAGCACACTGTCACTGACCACCCACGGGGAATTGAAAGGTTGGGGAGACAAATGACCGCCCCCCTCCCCATACTTCTTCTCTCTCAGTGACAGATGTTTCTCTCCACCATCTCTACATCCCTAGTACCTACCTGGAAATATTTAGTTGTATTTTCCAGACTTGACAAAATTCCATATGGGGCAGGGAAACCGCCAGTGAGGTTCAGAGACAGGACAGCATCGCCAAAAGTATCCAAGTCATTCAGCAAGGCCCCCACACATTCATCATCACAAGCTTGAAGAGAAAATGGGGAGAAAACAAAAGCTAATGCAAACAGCCTTAGTCATGGTGTTATAAAGAGAACACACACACACACACACACACACACACACACACACACACACACACAGAGGCTCTGTGTACCACACAGATATCCTCCTCACTCCAGCCCAGGGTGAGCTGCAATTCTCTACTGGTGATGGAGACTCAGCAAAGTCATACCCTCAAGGTCACAAAGATAGGAAAGTGGCCTAGGCATCATGCCTTCACACCACTTGAACCATTGTGGTGCTGTCACTCATCTTTAACTGGGCCTGGCTATGAGTTGTGCCAGACTTCCCCTCCAAAGCCCCGCTTCCACTGTCTGTGTGCACCAGTCCTTCCTCCTTAAGCAGGGATTAGTGGAGAACACAGCTGGGAGCATTTGCTTATAACACACGGAAACAAAAGTGAAAACCTTTTCCAACTCCCTGATACTCGTCCCTTCTAACCCTCTCCCATCACCCACACAGAAGACATCCCAAGATGACTTTCCCTTGCACTCGACAGGGACATCCATCAGAGCTGGAGAAAACTAAAGAGACCAGAAATTGGGGCAATATAAATGACAGCCCCAAAAGGATGGTCCCTCCTCCTCACTGATTGATCCTTGGATTCAGCAAAGGAAGTATTGATACAGCTCAATTACAAAATAAAAATTATTAGCTGGGTGTAGTACTGTTTTGTCATCCCAGTCCATACATGGGAAGGTAAGGCAGAACTGTGATGCCTGAAGCCAGCCCGGACCACAATCAAAGTTGTCTTGGCTTATTCATGCACCACTAAAGGTTCAATTCAGTAGATTCTGCAGCAATGTACATCGAGGAAATGTAAAAAAATGTAAAGTACAGTGAGATCTGTGGTACCCCACCAACCCTGTGGGTGTCAGCCAGGTCAGCAGGAAAGCCCAACTTCAGACACACACAGGAGAATCACCTACAAACACAGTCGCTCTCCACCAAGATGTGCCTTGGCAGGCATTCCTCACAGCGGAGCCCCGTGGTTCCTGGCTTGCAGACACATTGCCCAGACGCTCGGTCACAGTCACTGTGGACGGAGCCTTGGGGGTTACAGTCACACTTCTGACAGCTGCCACCTGCTGCTCGAGGGTTGCCGTGATAGCCCACGGAGCACCTACAGAGAAGAGGATCATAGGTATAGACAGAGCAGTCTGTACCAACCAGGAATACACACACCAGCTCTGCCCAGAGGCAGTCATCGTCCTTTTTGCCAAAGGAAATGCAGAGCACACACTCCCCTTAGGAGACCTTGCTATGGGCTATCAATGGGCGCCCCCCATCTGTACAAACGTACAAATTTGTAGTGACTCCCAGATCACTGTCGTAACTACATCCCACATGATATAAAAGGAGCAGGTGTCCTTATTTGCTTCCTTGTGACAGTTCAGCAGTATACCTTTCACAGTACTGTCCCTCATAGCCAGGGAGGCAGGCATCACACCGGAAATCACTGTCACCTTCCGAGACACAAGTGGGGCTGAAACTGAAAGAAAAAAAATTTTTTTTAAACAGAAGATTTCAGATAATAGCTCCAAATCTTTCTCAAAGTATTTATTCATCATTACTATTCTAAACATTAAGTGATTATACGGGGTAGTTAGATAAGCTGCTAGAGGTGAAATCTGTGGAACAGAAGGTAAAGAAGCCTGCGGGCAATGTTACGGGCCACGTCTCTTTTTTTATCCATCATTTGAAGAGGGCCTTTGCTGCAAGGTGGCAGCAGGTGAGTGCTAAGTCGATCAGTCTCACAGAGTGTAACTAGCTACCCAAGAGCTTTCCAAGTCAAAGGGGGTCTTATTCTGAGAGAGGAGTTGCCATGTTTATTAGATAATGATAGAGTTGATAAAGCGCGGAGAACAGGAAGACTGAATGTTGCTGGTTAGGACAGTTCCACAGGCTGTGATGACGTGCATAGAACAAGCCACAGAAAAGCTACTCTGGTGGAACACGGAAACAGGACTGACAGTGTCACCTGATGGACCAGAAGTAAACTGATATTACTACCCAGATGGAGCTCTGGGCTAGTCCTTTGCCCCACCCTCTGCCTCCACGTGATGAACTGCTCTAGCGCCACCTGGAGGCTGACGTGGGTAACTGCAAACTATAGAAACCTGACAGAAACCAAGCGGGAAATCAGGTCTGGTTTCTTGCAGGGGAGGAAACTGGGTGTCCACAGCATGAGTTACCAGCTCTGCACCACTTCTAACATATCTCTCCTAAATAATGAGGCAGACTTCAAGGAAATACAAATACGTAGAAGACAAACCAAGCAATCTGTGGCCTCATAGGTCATGATTAAGGGCTTGAGGGATGGTTAACCTTATTTGATGGAAGAAATAAAGTGCATTATTCAACAGTATGGAAATACACAAAGTGCATGGTAAAACAGCCATGCACACTCTTCTCTGGGTACACATAGCCACAAGCCACAGATGTGGAATATAGAGAGAGAAATTATCTTTTCCAGAATGGTGCCACATTACCTGTTCCACAGCATGGGCAGTTCCATGTCCACCACATAAATTATTAACTGGCATATAAACATCGTGTATCTTTTCTCAGTGCTCATGTGTTTCCTTCTAGGCATATGTATACAGAATCAACCCCTATTCCCTTACATTGAATACGAACTGGACTACATAATTGAACACATAGCTGGGAGCTAAAATTAGTCTTGACAATTCCCAAAAGCTTATTATTTTTTTTAAAATTGGTTCCATCCCAACACTCAAGACCCACATGATGCTTTCCTTTTGAAAAATCCTGGCAGCCAGGCGGTGGTGGTGCATGCCTTTAATCCCAGTACTCGGGAGGTAGAGCCAGGTGGATCTCCATGAGTTCAAGGCCAGCCTAGGCTGCAGAGTGAGTTCCAAGACAGGCTCCAAAACTACACAGAGAAACCCTGTCTTGGGAAAAAAAAGAAAGAAAGAAAGAAAGAAAGAAAGAAAGAAAGAAAGAAAGAAAGAAAGAAAGAAAGAAAGAAAGGAAAGAAAGAAAGGAAAGAAAGAAAGGAAAGAAAGAAAGAAAGAAAGAAAGAAAGAAAGAAAGAAAGAAAGGAAGAAAGAAAGAAAGAAGGAAAAAAGAAAGAAAAAAGAAAGAAGGAAAGAAAGAAAAGATCCTGCTTAAACACCCTGAGAACATGCACTTTTCCTTGACATCGGCTTATCCCCCCACAGGGCCGACATTAACAGACAGCATTCAGAGGCCCTGGAAATCAAGCACAGGAATGGAGGCTGGTGGTGTGTCAGGCTGGCCAGCACAGGCTTACCTGAAAGGGGGGCGGTGAGGACAGGTACACGGGGTGCAATCTCCAGGCAACCCAATCACCTTCCCATAGTAGCCGGGGGCACACATCTCACAGTGGTCACCAGCCGTGTGGTCGCGGCAGTTCTGGAGGTCCACAGTTCAGTGGAAGAGAGAAACAATGGGAAACGGTCAGACAGGATTCTCACCGGTAACAGCTGTATAAACAACCGTGTTTCACATCAGCTAGGTGTTCGTTAATTCTTAAGGAAGACGGGGCATTTTTCTTGATATTTCCTAGAACTCTGGAGGCTTTTCCAGATCTGTGGCCTTTATTCAACATAAGGCTACATAAGGCTAGAGACTGTTAATACATTCTACTGGAGGAAAACAGACCCAGGACCCCAAAAGCAGTCAGGACTTAGATCCTTAAAATACAGTTCGGAACTAGATGGGGACCCAATGGTACGTCCGGGTGTCTGTGAGGGCTTCGTGTGGTTTGTACGAGAAAAGTCTCACACCCCAGTTGGTGGTGATGTTTGAGGGAAGTTAGAAGGTGGAGCCTTGCTGGAGGAAAAAAGTCACTGGGGGCGGCCTTTGAGAGTTTACAGTCTCGCCCCATTCCCAGTTCACTCTCTGCTTCCTGTGTACACTGACATGTGATCCCTCAGCTTCCTGCTCTGGCCACCTGTGGCTGTGACTTCTTTGCCTTATGGGCTCCCCCTCTGGAACTGAAAATCAAAATAAAGTCCTCCTTCCGTTTCATCCCAGCCACGGAAAAGTAACTACTCCAGGATTCGAAATCCACACACACAGAGCTGCCATGGCAGAAAAGCATGGGCAGACAACTGCAAACCAGGGAGGAAGGAAAGTTGTGGTCACAGAGCGCCACCAACAGATTCTGGTAACAACCGAATGAACATCAGCTGGAATTTTATGTCATCGGTTGAACCAGCGACCTTCCTATTACAAAAAAGAGTATCAGATGCATTTTTAAGCTCCAAGTGCAAGCGATTCTCATCACGGGTTCTATTGAAAATCTCTGCTGTTCAGTTCCTATTTGCTTGGCCCTGTGCACAGGGCTCTTTGTGATGCAGCTGAGGAGGGGTGACAGGGAAGCATGGAGTCCCTGAGCAGCCCATCCCCCTTGCTCTGTCTTGTCCCCTGGCAGCAAGAAAGGACAGACAAGACGTCGCTACCATATGAATATTTTAAAAACTAGTTTCACAGACACTTTTCAACTAGAAAATGTTTGAGCATTTTCATTTAAAAATTTTATTCCTATTTCAACTGATAAAGATAAGTTGTATTAGGATCCACGTGACCTCTCAGAAGGACTATTTGCCATCTCTTCAAAAATAAGTTGCAATAAATACTTGTTCCACCAACATAGCATGACACAGACAAGGTCTAAGTACTAGAAGAAGAGAGAGGATGGAAACAGCTCTAGACCTTGTCCCCGTTGATGGGGAAACACTTGCCCTAAAAGACAATGGATTCTAGCTTCCTGGGGGCTGCCATCCTACAGAATGAGCTACCCCAGGGAGTAGTAGAGAACAAAGCCTTGCTACTAAGGACTAGAGTGAGGGGGCAGCAGTTGCTGAGGGAGATGCAGAAACAAAACCTGTCAGTTTCCCAGTGATGTGAGGAGGTTCCAGTGTCTTCTAGACAGAGATGGCGGCAGCCACATGGCAAGGACCTGCTGGAGGACCTCCCTGGTTCTCGGTCTTCTTTTAAGTCACACTGATAACTTAGGTCAGTTCCCACACAAGCAAACGTACCAGGCACTTCCCAGTTTCAGGGTCACAGATGTCACTGTGGTTGTTACAACTGCAGGGCACACAAGGAGCTATCAGAGGGCGGGGTCCCCGGCCACCACTTTCTGGGAGCTTCCCTCTGTGGTACCCAGGAGCACAATCCTAAAGGGAGGCAGAAGGGACAAGGAAGTGGATGCTGATTAAAATCTGGGCACAGAATAAATGTCCTTCTCCAGCAAAGACAGGTGGCTAACAAGCTCATAAGAACACTCAACACCATTATTGGGAAGAAATGCAAACCATATCCACACTAAGAGCTGAGCGATGTAGTGGGTAGCCTTTCCAGGTTTGACCTGGAAGTGCCACCTCCACTGAGGCTTCAGTAACTGTCACGCCTACAAGGCGGAGCCGAGAGAGGACCCTGAAGACATTATGGGCTGGTGCTCTTGGTTCCTGGACCCTGGACGCTGGAGGTAGACTGAGCAGAGTTCTCCACAGAACACCGCCGGACTGCGCTACACCTTTCCCAGACCCTGTTACCTATCCCTTCACTTGTAAGTTACCCCATAAAATAAACCTCCCTTTTAACTACGTGGAGTTGCCTTAATAGTTAAACCAATAGAGCATGATGGCTTATACCCATGATCCCAGCTGTGGAGAAACTGAGGCAGAAGGACTCCTGTGAATTTCAGTCCAGCCTAAGCTCCAGAGTGAGTTTCAAGCTAGCCTAGGCTGCAGAGCAGAACACTGTCTCCAAATACTCCCACCTACAAAATCAAAAGTCCTCAGCCCTCCACAAAACCGATGCCTCACATCCAAACAGCAAAGCAGAACAAGCGTTGAAGATGTAAATAAAGTGGAGTTCCTGTGCAGAGCTGGTATGGAGGAAAGACAGTGTGCACAGTCCTCCAAAATTAAAAACGATGCTAGCCACGACGAACAAGTCTATGTCTGGTGGATTCAGGAGAACAACGTGGAGGAACTAGAAGAGACGTTCACAATCCCTTCCTCACAGCACTATTCACAAAAGCAACCCACATCCCCATAGAGAAATGAACATATCCAATTACGGACTAGTATTCAGCCTTAAAGAGGAAGAGACTCCAGCGTGTATTAAGTATGTGCTAAGTAAAAAGGGAAGTCACAAAAGTAGATATACTGCCGGATTCCACTCATATGGGGAACTAGGAGCAGTCAGAGTCAGGCAGAGAGCAGAACAGCAGATGAGGGGCCGGAGGGAGGGGCAGGGGCTGGGGTGGCTGGACAGATGCAGTTTCGGTCTGGTAAGAGAAAGAATGTTCTGGAGAACAATTCTATCCTCAGAACCACGTGAACACACTTGACGCTGCTGACCTCCACACTTAAAAGTAGGTGGAGACAATAAATCTGAATTTATGTATATGTAAACAAAAAGTAACTTTTTTTTTAAGTTCAAAAAGCGATAGAAAGTGATGCTATAGCTACTCATGTGTTCCGTTCCCCATGCAGGATTGCTGTAGATGAACACACTTCAGCCAGGAAACCGGTGTGAACTGAAGGCTCCCTACCTGACAGGAGAATCCAGCGGTACCAGGAGGGCAGACGCAATGCTCTAACAGGGATGCTGCCTCTCCCCCAGAGGGCAGCTCTCCAGCCTTCCTGCCAACCTCCATGGAGATGTTGGCAATCCTGAGCCACCATTGGGAAAGAAAGCGGGAGAAGCAGCATTAACATGTGAGAAACTTCCAGAAACACGGCACTTGGTTTAACATTTGCATCTGTACTATGGAGCCTGAGACCTATCACGTGGAGTTCTTCTGCTCACAACTGCAAAGTATTTTAGCATGCAGGAGTGTGTGGTTACAGAAAAAGGCCACGGCCAGCATGTCAGGGTCTGAACACCTTCAACACTTGCCAATACTGCGCTGCCCAGCACTGAACATATTTCCTCATGGGCTATTAGATGAGAAGGTGGTAGTAACCTTAGACACGGCTACCAAAACAAACAAACAAACAAAAAACAAAAACAAAAACAAAACAAAACAAAACAAAAGACAGCGTGGCTTTTAGGGGTCTGAGTAGTCTTTATAAAAAATATTTCATCTAAAATTCCACCATGTTGCACTTCTGTTAAGCCCTACTGCCATGCCAGGTGGATAATCTGTAGTTCACATAATTCCATAATTATACTTTGATAGTCTGGGTAGAATGCTCCCCTCCAGAAAGTTCACGCATACATAACATGGTCCCCATCTGAAGGCGTGCCTTTGAGGGGGATATTTTGTTCCCAGACCCCCTCCCTTGCTCTCCACTTCCTGCCTGCTCTGCGGTAAGCAGCTTGAGTCTGACGGAGACAGCCAAGCACAGACTCAAACCTCTTGAACTGTGAACCTGTTGGAGTCTGGATGAGAAATGCCCCCCCCCCCCCAGGCTTGTGTAACTGAACACTTGGTCCCTTGTTGGTGGCGCTGTTTGGGGACCATATGGAACCTTTCAGGGGTACAGACTTGCTGGAGGGAGCACACCACTGGGGGTGACTTCCCTGCTGTTATGGACATCTAGTCCTCTGGAACCACAATCCAAAATAAACTATTTTCTTCTGTAAGTTTCTTTGGGCCAGAGTGTTCATCATCCCAACAGGAAAACAACTAATGTAGAACCCAAGTGCACCTTTCCGCCTTTGAAACTGTCTGTCTCGGGTGTTTTGTTACAGCATCGAGAAGCTGACTAACAAGCTGTTAATGTTTAACAAGTTTTTGCTAAGGACTAGAGATGTATCTATTAATAAAGATGTAGGTAGTTGGAGTGAGGGGATACATCTTCCAATTCTGCATCAAACAATGAAAATATTCAAAGCTCTAGAGTGGCAGTTCTTAATCTGTGGGTCATGACCCCTTTGGGAGGGTTGAATGACCCACTCACAGGGGTTACCTAAGACCATTGGAAAAGACAGATGTTTACATTATGATTCATAACAGTAGCAAAATTATGAAGTAGCAATGAAAATAATGTTATGGTTGGGGGTCACTACAACATGAGGGACTGTATTAAAGGGTCGCAGTATTGAGAAGGTTGAGAACCCCTGATCTAGAAGCTTCCAAGTACCTGCTCTGCTGTAATCCTTGACCATATGATGCCTTGATGAGGATATATTCAATATTGCTAAGAACAGACATAAAATCGGAGTGTGTAACATGTTTTTCAGACACAGAGTTAAAGTATTTCCAAGACTCCTGTGGATGAGAAATGTATCCAGTTAAATTCAGAGTTCAAATGGTCACAAGACATACAGCCTTAAAAAGAGAACACAGACAGCTCTTTCATAAGCAACTTCAGACATCAGCCCTACTCAGGGTGGTTCATGAACTGACAAAGATGTGCTATAACCTAACAGGCAGGTGGCTTACAAGGAGGACATGCCAGATAAAGGGATGAGACACATCTTGGGCAGGACAGAGCAGAAAGAGGTATGATTTCATCATGTGACTCGGAAGAGTCTACAATGTAAAGCTTAAGAGGATTGTTTCTAGAATTTTCCATTTAATATGTTGAATACCCAAAACTGTGGGCAGCAAGGCTGTGGGTAAGGGACGACTACTGTAGTGTGCCTTTCATGAGGTCATGAAATGTGAATCACTCTTAAAATTCTGGATAAGTGTGTTGGAGGTCAGACCCCAGGGTCACCTTGCAGTCTCTTTTATTTAGCTCTAGACTTTTGTTACCCTGACGGCGAAGTTCATATCCTTAAGGAACATGTGTGGAACAATCACCCATCACCTCTTTCATTTCCACTTCGTAATCCTGTCTCACTCCGTTCTCTGGCGCTGGGGCATCCATATAAATGACGTGCTTCCTGGCCTGACCTCCTTTGATAAGAACTTGAGGCTCATAATTGGATGTGCCGGTGCCACGGGTAGAGTAGAATGCCACGCTGTACCTCAGTTTCCCACTGTAGGCCAGGAGCTAACAAATGACAAACTGGTTTTATTCCTGTGATGCAGACTTGGTGTAAAGACGTTTTATGCGAAGTTTGCCATTATACAAAAGGCATTACACGTTGCAATGTATCTCATGACAAATATGTGCTCAGGGCCAGGCGGCCTTGGCATATGCCTTTAATCCCAGCACTCGGGAGGCAGAGGCAGGTGGATCTCTGTGAGTTCCAGGATAGCCTGGGCTACAGAGAGAATTCCAGGACAGGCTCCAGGCTCCAAAGCTACACAGAGAAACCCTGTCTTGAAAAAATAAAAAACAAAAAACAAAAAAATGTGGTCTGGGACCAGCCTCCTTCTAATCTGCTTATTAACGGTCTAGGAGATGGACTGAAGCTATGTTTCCCAGTGATTCCACCGAAGGTAGTATCGGGAGACACCATCGGCATGACAAGGGTTCTAATTACTTTCAAGCTCCTTTGGATTAAAATCATCCATATCCATACAACCACTGGGGTAGATTTCTAAAATTTCAAGATCAAAGTGAGCCTGCATAGTGGAAAAGATCAGTTATCCTAGCACTCAGTACAGTGAGGCAGGAGGATGGAAAATTTGAGGCTAGCCTGGACTAACACACTGCACCCTATCCCAGAAAAACAAGAATGATCCAGAGATCGGAGTGAATGACAAGGAAGGTCTCTCAGAGTCTTCTAGTGCCCTTCATAGGAGAGTGCTCACCAACCAACCATCACTTCCTCTAGAAGAACTACCCAGGGCAGACCTAGCATTGAGAATTAATTACATTCAGCTGCTACTAGTAACTACGGTATAGACTTCCTGAATTAATGCTTTAGAAAGGAGAAAAATAATAATGTGAATTAAGGAAACTGTAAAGGGCTTAAAAATCAAAACATTCGAAGATCCAAACCTTTGCAAGGATTTTTATAAGCGCTGAATATTATCTCCACCCTCACTCAAAAGAGAGATTAAACAACCGTGTTCTTTAATGGTGGGCAGGAGAATGTCTCCACCTTCACTCAGAAGATCGATTAAGTAGTCATGTCCTTTAATGATGGGCAGAGGTAGCACACTCTGATTTTCTCTCTGGGAAGAAGGTGGGTGAGGCTGGTGTGTGCTCACCTGATCTCCCTCGAACTGCTTTGGTAGCCGCCAGTAAAATGGCTCTGCATGGATGTGCTGGCGGACAGCCTCTGCATCCAGCAAGGTGTCAGGGACCTGGAAATGTACACCTTCAATGGTGCCCTTGAGGTTGCTCTGTGAGACCACATGCAGGAGGGGCTGATCAGAGGCCAGTGTTATCTGGGCATGGGAAAGAGAAAGACGTGCTTCAGGTTAAGTACCCGTAAAGTAACTCAGTGAGTAACAGCACTATGTAAGCCTTAGGACCCAGGAGTACCAACACTCATGTAAAACACCAGGTGAGGCTGCATGTGTACCTGTAACCCCAATGCTACAGGGGAACAGAGAAAGGAAAATAGCTGTGGCTTGCAGGCTACTAGCCAACTCCAGGTTTAGTGGAAGACCCAGGCTCCAGGGGATAGAGTGGAGAGTCATAGAGCAGGATTATTCAACATCCTCCTGGTAGCTTCTGCACACACAAATGTGCAGCACACCACACACACACACACACACACACACACACACACACACACACACACACAGAGCCCAGATTTAATCTGTTAGATCCTCCAGTGGCCCCCAGATAAAACACTTTCATTTTAGGGCCAGAGAAGTAAAGACTTTTCCTGTAGATTGTACGTCTCGATCAGCATGGGCTGAAGCGCTATGATTAGGTTCAAGCTATTGTCATTCTTGAGCAATTGTCAGTGACAGGAGGTACACATGGAGATGTTGCAGTTGTTTCTTCTTTCCAAGAAAACCTTTCCATGGGTCAGCTGAAGATGGGCATGGAAAGCCGCCAGCTGTTTATGTCACTGGACGGCAGAAGTGCTCAGGATGCTCTGACCTTATACCAAGCAAATCACTACCCTACAATTTCTGATGTCTTTGCTCCCTCTCAAGGTCCCCCTGACTCCCAGAGGCAAGTGAGGGCTAAAAACCTTTCCACTGTGAGTTTGTAACTTACCAGAGCCCTCACATAACCCTCCAACTCTGAGCAGAGCTGCGATAGACCAGAACAGAAGCAGGGCCTGCAGCCTAGGGGATTGTCAATTTGCAAGGCAAAGGTACCAGCCCGGCACTCACTGCACTGGAGTCCCAGGACATTCTCCTAAAGGTGGGGAAAAAAAGAAAAGAAAAGAAATTAATGCCTGGAAAAGAGGAGATGTGATCTTTTATATACACAGAGACAAACTAATAAAAAAACACTGATCTACAAGCATCGCTAAACTCGATCTTCTGTGGCCACGTCTCTAACTGAAGTCTGTTCTTCCACACCAGAGCTCCCCAAGTGTGACTGAGGATCAAAACTATGGTGGGAGGGGCTGGAAGTCACACATTCCCTAATGTGAATCTCCCATGGTCCCCAGCTGATTCTGATGGCCTCCGGGTAGAGCCCCAGGCTAAGGGAAGACAATCCAGGTCCTTGCCATTCTGGCAAGACAAGACAAGTCTGACTGACTGGAACGATGACTATTGCTAGCATATATGGGAAGACACTTCCAAAATGTGCCACCGTGACTCTTTATCACTTCTAGCCCCACACCAACCACCACCATCAGGCTGCTTCCTCATCTTCTTTGCAGAGGATCAGAGAAGGTGGCAATCACCTGGCAGCAAAGCATGTTGGGAAAAAAAACAATGGACACATGTGCAATTCAAAATGACATTCAACTCCTACCTCGTGGGCAAATATTGTACACAATTTCCCTTTACTTTAGCACTCATATATAATAATTATTGTCCAAGAACGCAGCTATAAAAATCCCAAATCTTCCTGAAAGCCCTGCTAACTACTTTATTTCTTCAAGAAAGAATGACTCCTCAGTCCATGGATGCATCCTAGAAAGCTGTGTTCAGAGGAGTTCGGTCACCAGACACGTAGAAGTGGTAAAAATTCTATTCTGAGAATCTTCCATCATTTCAGGAGAGAACATGGAGACTCTAACGTCGGATATCAAAGTCTGGAACTGTTGGAGGAAGTATTTGACACCACTTCTAGTCACTAGAATCTAATGTAAACAGGCAGAAGCTCAGGAGTGGTAATGAGGTGGCCAGGGGAAGGAAACAGAGGCTCCAGGGTCCAGGACACGTACCTTGCAGGAGCAGGTGCCACTGTGCCCTGTGCAGCTGCAGAGACCCTGTTCCAGGTCACAGGTGTTGGCCAGTGTCCCCCTCAGGTCGCAGTCACAGGGGACGCAGTCAGGAAACTTCCGGTAACCCAAGGAACACTGATCGCAGCTCCGCCCACCAAACCCTTCTTTGCAGGGGCACTGGCCAGAGAGAACATCACACTGGGGACCCGTGGAGCCAGCCACGCTGCAGTTACATGCCTGAGAGAGAGAGAGAATAATACAGCTAACACAAGGGCAGGAACTACGTCCTCAGAAAGTACACAAACTGAGACTCCAGGAAAACACGGTGTGTGGCGGTAATTCAGACAAGTTGACCGCCTGCTGTCCCTACATGGGACCGTGCTGTCAGGGACCAATAGGACAAGGGCTACACAGTAGGGCATGCATGTACACTAGTGGACAAGGCATCGGAACTGTGAACTAGAATTAAATGTAATGGTGCTATCAACTCTGCAAAACTATTTTAGAGACCAAACAATGGCCCCACCAAACCCAAACCACACCCAATTCTAGGCTAAGAAAATTATTTACAGGAAACTATAGCTCTCAGATTCAACCTAATCCTCTATTGAAACTATTTACAACTCCATTTGAAAATAGAATATAGAATAGGCTAAAACATATTTAAAAGGCAATATCTACCTCTATCTATATATATATCTATCAATATCTATATCTATCTATCTATCTATCTATAGGTATATAGGTAGATATAGATATAGATAGATCAACAGATACAGATATATAGATATTGCCTATATATCTATAATAGATATCAATATATATAATATAGGTATATTATATAGATACTGTCTTTTATATAGATAGATATGTAGATATTGCTTAGATAGATATAGATATATAGATATAAATTTCTAACTATCAACTTCAAAGCTAAGTTCTTGAAGAAAACCCAAAATGAGCAATTTGGAAGATGCTACTCTTCTGCATTATTCCTGAGTCTATTGTGTACATGTTTATTTATTTAAAGGTAGAGGTCTTCCTCGTCTAGCTCCCCAGGCTACCCTAGAACTATGCTCAAATAATCCCCCTGCCTCAGCCTCCCAAGTAACTGGGACTACAGGTGCACTACCAGTGCACCAAGCTGTACTGATTTTAAATATAAACTTTGGAGATATTTAACTGCTCCAAACCAAGCCAGTGGATACAAGGAAGATCATGCCAGGGAAGAAACTCTCACCCCAGCATGGTGGCAGCACCCACCTGGCACCCCCGCTCTGGGTCCCGTCCCCAGTACGCCACCTCGCATTCCTCACACTTCAGACCCTGGGTGTGAGGAGGGCAGAGGCACTCTCCAGAGTCAGGGTCACAGTTATTCTGAGTATGTGAGCAGTCGCAGGCTAAAACAAAAGAACCATCACAGATTTAGATGTCTCATGGGACTCAGGGGTGACAACACAAGTGGCCTCTCTTTTATCAATGATCGGAACCACTATGGAAAGAGATGAAGCCATTCCCAAGACCTCTTCATCTCTCCCGGAGGTGGCTGCCCTCCCTCCATGTCAGAGAGGTCATCAGAGCGGAAGAAGTGGGACAAACATGGCTTGATGACCAGAAGAACGGAAGGGCTCTAATACAGTGGTTCTCAACCTGTGGGTCGTGACCCCCAAGGGGGGTCATCAGATATTTACATTACACTTCAGAAAAATAGCAAAATTACAGTTATGAAGGAGCAATGAAATAATTTTTATTAGTGGGGGGGTCACCACAACATGAGGTATTAAAGGGTTGCAGCGTGAGGAAGGTTGAGAACCACTGTTCTAATGCTACCAGGTTCTCATCATCTGCCAACTGTTGTGTTAGATGTGACCCTCCATCCTTACAAACATCGCTGGATGTGGACTGCAATCAGGGTCTCAAAGACCGAGGCTAACACAACAAGGAGGTGGGGACCCGGGACCAAACGCCTGCTTGTACCCAGAAACAGAAAACGGGCATGGAGCCCCACTGTAAAGACAAGAAGAAAGGAAAAGAACTTCACACAAGTTACCCTGACATCAAGGAAGGTCACAGAGAAGGTTTTACGGGGAACGTAAGGAGCTCAGGAGCTTACGTGTGCAGCCACCATCCCGGAACGCGTAGAAGCCATGTGAACACCTGTCGCATTTTTCCCCAGTTACGCCTGGTACACAGTGACACTGGCCTTCCTCTGTGCAGTTGTCTGATGTAGAGCCCTCCACACTGCAGTTACAGGGTACACAGCCAAGCCCTGTGTCCAGCCCATAATAGCCAGGCTATGCCACAAGAGAGGAAGAATAAAGGTTAGTAGCCCATACACACACTGCAATGTTCTCCGAGTTACACACACAAGATGCTCCACAGAATCATCATGTTCTCAGTACACGTCCATTCCTGAGCACACTGCACGCATGCTCTCTAGATGGGAAGGTACTGCACAGACCGGCCAAGAGTGAGCTCATCCCACGTGAATTCAAGTTCCCGTGGACCCAGGTTAAGTGTCAATCATACAACACTGGTAAACAAATGAGTAGCCTGCAATGATCGGCAAACGTCTTACCAGGCACTGGTCACACTGCTGGCCTGTCACCTGAGGTTTGCAGTCACACAGCCCAGTCTCCAGGTGGCACACGCCAGAAAGGGAGCCGTTTTCATGGCAGTTACAGGCTAGACACACAAGACATATAATGCTTTTTTTAAAAAACTGTGGTTAGAGTAAAATCCTTTTAATTCCCAAAGGAAAAGGCTTAAACATTCACCATGCCAGATCACAGAGCTAACATACTCCACAGACAGTGAGAGCCCAGACAGTTTGTGAAGCAACCACAGCAGAGGGATGTTGGCCCTGGATACCGGAGACTTGAGGGCCTGAGACATGGCTGGGATCAGCGTCTGGGCTAACCCCACCTCGCCTAAGAACCTGGCTTCTTTCCAGCCTTGTTTTCTTTGGTGTATGTGGGCAATGTCACAGCTTTGCCTGAGATCCTGAGAGATTGTAAGCCTGTGGCCCCATTCCCCGCTGCTCTTTCGAAAGGAATTACTCTTTCATTCCGTAGCCTGCCTCTGCACATGACTCCTAACCTCAGCACACAGCCTGTCCCCATCAACACATAGATCGATGCACTCTGGTTTGAGGTCTCCCTCTCCCCTCTCCCTCTCCTCCTTCTCTCCCCCACCCTATCATTCTGAAGGCATTTCCCTTTACCAGCCTTCCTCTTCCTTATCCCTCCCTTTTCCTTAGTATGTCCATCAACCTCAACTCTTATTGTGTGCGTCCCCCTGGTCTCTTATTTCCTAGTGTGTCACTTTTCAGAGTCTCTAGGAGAGCGCAAGGGTTAAACTCAGTGACAGAGTTTAGTACTCATCTTACAGGATCTTTCTTCAGAATTTGACCCACAGGCCTCTCACTCCCTGTTTGTTAAATCAAGGTGTCCATGTTACTGAGGTTCAGGTTGATGGCCAATGTCATGATTGATTTTTATCTCCTAATGTGTATCTACAATTTTTTTTTTTTTCTGTATGGCTGGCACCACCTGGTCTCTATGCTATAATGTAAGACCAGCACTTCCCTGGAATTACCAAAATATCTAAGTGGCATTATTATTCGCTCATGCATCCCTTCCTTAAGACTGTGCAAAAACGCCGGGCGGTGGTGGTGCACACCTTTAATCCCAGCACTCGGGAGGCAGAGCCAGGTGGATCTCTGTGAGTTCAAGGCCAGCCTGGGCTACCAAGTGAGTTCCAGGAAAGGCGCAAAGCTACACAGAGAAACCCTGTCT
>CABHPR010138392.1:0-20637 GCA_902168415.1 Peromyscus melanophrys
GATGCTGGGCCACTAGCCTTGAGCATGGAAACCTAGCCTCGGAGGCGGGCCCATTCTGTCCTGAGGGACCCTGCAGGAGGCGCGCCCGGGAGGACGAGCCAGCACTTGGCCAAGAATGATGGCTGCCATTTATGGAGTCTTCCTTTGGTGGTATGATCTTGAGTGTCCGAATTTGCTTCTGACAACAAACCCTCCAAGGTTTTACTGCACTCTTTATAAATGAGGAAATTGTGTCAGCTCCGAGAGGTTAGGTGACTCGTTCAAAGCTGCAAAAGCTAGTCGGAATTTGGACCTACCACTGCCAGAGCTCAGGTTTCTGACCTACCTCCCCTGCTTTGATTTGGAAGGGCTGGTGCTTGATCTGCCCTTGGCCTGATTGTACCACAATCCCCATGCCTTGAGGAATGTCTTGGACTCCTGGTTCCCAGCTCTGGAGAGGATATGCACGGAATAGCCTGCAGCCTTTGTATTAGCACCTGGTACATGTTGGTGATATACTAATGTCTAGTCACTTTGCTGGATTTAAAGCACCCAAGAGAAGGAAGAAGAAAGAGGATAAGGTGATGGTGCTGGAGTAGATTAGTTCTTCACTGCTCACCCTGACCACAAGTACCTCCTACCCAGCCTGAAGCCTAAGTGGGGCTGTATGGAGCCCAATTCACTACTCAGTCTGAGCTAGGCCTTCTACGGAATACTTCTCTTCTACAAAGAAGTGTTTCCTGTCCACCTCTCACATTGCCATGAACATATCTTTTCTGATACCCTCGAAATAATAACGTCATGGTATAATTCCCCTGTTTTATAGGCATCTATCAAATCCGGCTCCTTTGCTTGGAAGAAAAGACAGTTTTTACTCATATCTAACTTTATTAAGAAAATTATTAGGTATGCCAAAAAGTGAAGAAAGTATATAATAAATCCCAGAGTATTCATCTTCCAGCTGTGACAATGTGACACCCTTTTAATTTCATATATTTTCCCCATCCCCAATGGACTGGTGTACACACTGATATAGTAAGGACAATATTTTCATTATTGCAAAAGGGACACGGCATGACACTTGGTACATCTCCAGAAATTGTTTTGTGGGATTGATGATGAGTGGTTGAATGTGTAAATGTGTCGACTTAGGACTTCATCACAAGTAGTAATTCACAGGTGCTGTATGACGTTACTCAGTCTGATGTCTCTAGTTTGGTGAAAGACACGTCCAAAGTTTTTCTCATGGGATAACTGTCATAGTCAGTCCGTGTTCTATTGCTGTGAAGAGATGCCATGACCACAGCAACTCTTAAAAAAGAAATCATTCAGTTGGGGCTTGCTTACTCATTCAGAGATTTAGTCTGTTATTGTCATGGCAGGAAGCAGGGTGGCATAGAGGCAGACATGGTGCTGGAGAGGTAGCTGAGAGTTCTACATCCTGACCAGAACGGGGAAGGAAAAGGCAGACACTGGGCCTAGCCTGAGAATTTGAAACCCCAAAGCCCAACCCCAGTGACACACTTCCTCCAACAAGGCCACACCTAATGAACAAGCGTTCAAATATTTGAGCCTATGGGGGCCATTCCTATTCAAACTACCACAATAACCAAGGCAGAATAACTCCAAATGAGACATTTTTACCTGTTTTGAAGATTGTTTGGGGTCTTACGCTTTTTTTTTAACTTATGGTAATGGTGGTGGTTTGATTGGATTGGATTTTGTTTCTGTTCTTGTTTTGATTTGATTTTTTATTTTTTATATTTTTTATTTGGCAGGATCTTACTCTGTAACTCATCCTAGCTTTGAATTCACTATGTAGCCCAGGCTGGCCTCAACTACAGCAGTCTTCCTGCCTCAGCCTCCAACCAGCTGGGATTTACAGACCTGAGACACCTTGCTTGGATGTTTGTTTCTGAACAGAATCTCACTGTAACTCCGGCTGACCTTCAGACTCACTAAATAGCAGAGAGTAGACACAAATTCACAACCCTTCTGCCTCAACCTCCTGACTTCAGATTCTTGAAGTACTTAAAATCTTACTGACCCTTTTAATAGTGGAGTGTGTGGTACTGGACCCTGGTATTTGGGGGAGGGCATTGGACAAGCCCTCTCCCTGCTCTACCTTCTTAACTGCCTCCACATTGTGGTCCAGCCAGACATGAATGCTTTGTTCCTTTCCACACAAGAAGTAAACAATGGGTGAGTAAGGATGAGAACTCAACTACAGTAAGAAAGGACCCAAAAGCATTCTTTCACCATGAGAACCAAGAATGAACATACCACATTTGAGATTTTTGCAAAGCACACCTACCTACCCATGTAACTTCTTTTTCTTATTAACTTCAAGCCACAGATCTTTCTTCATCTCAAATAAGGAATTGCCATGCCTTCCTCTTCAGACATATACCTGCTGACAGTTCTTAAGAACAGAGGCTTATATGAAGCCTACACTAGACTAAGGCTCACCATGATCCTTTGACATTTCCAGTGCCCATAGCACTTAATTTTTATTATTTTTTTCAATACCTCATTACTTATTGATATCTGTTGAAATATGTGACACAAGACTATCTCATTCTCTCCTTTCCTTATTCTTTTGTTCTTCTACTTTAGAATTAAGCTAAATAATGCAGTCTTAACATGCTAATCTTAACTTGTAAGCCATTATATATTTTGCTGTGTTTAAATTTTCCACATGGTGCTTGCTGTGATAGCAGATAAGCACAAATTCTTATTGAGATCCTCGATGTGTGTAGACCAGGCTCACAGAATCTCACTGCCTCTACCTCCCAAGTGTTGAGATTAATGTTGTATACCATCACATCAGGCTTGATACTGGTCTTAAAGGGTATCTACTATTTGCCTAGCTAATGAATTCCTCTTAGGTTCAGAAGGTTCTCAGCCTGTCGGAAAAGATGAGGACAAGGACTGTGGATGTTTTAAATAGCTGCAGAGGAAAGGTGGAACATGGTTAGAGGGAGGTGCACTACAGAACAAAACTATAAAAGATAAACAGGGAGCTGTATCACCCAAGCTAAGCTCTCCAAGATACCTTCCGAGACTTGATAGATATTTAAAAGGTGGTCCTTTTCTTGTGTCACATTCAAGGGCTCCTCAAAGAACCTTTAGCACCAAGAAGCCCCCCTAACTGCTTATAGCTGCTTCGACTTCTCTCTGTAAGCTTTGGCTCACTGTTAGCATAAAGTTTGCTCTCTTGGGCAAAGTACCTTCAATATATCCCAAAGCTGGCTTCCTAGTCCTCCATTGGGTCAGCAGGAAATGCACGGGTCTCCTTTGCCTGTGTATGCTCTATGCAGACATTTCCTAACCAATATTCTCTCCTTGCCAACCACAGATATACTGTGCAAGCCACAGCCACCTTAAAAGTTCTCCACGTTCATAGAAGCTACAAAGGACTAATAGCAAAGGTGGTCGGTGGGCCTCTCCAGGTTCTTTTCATGAAGGTGAAGGGTAACAACGTTTTCAGAGCATAGCTCAACAATGAGAATGAAAAATGGCTAATTGCAGAGCAGATCCATCATGGACCCTGCCCTACCATTCCTGCTCTTCAGCTGCTGGTTTAAAGGAGCAAGCAGCAAGGCCAGAGTTAGACTTGACACACACACACACACACACACACTCCACAAACCTTATTATCATTGTCAGTGCACTACATGCATTAATTAATCGTTGCATTGCACATATAAAAGTGAGCATCAGAAGACAGTTGTGGTATAGGAGAAGAAACGCCTAACAGTTTGCTGTGCCAGAGCAGTATGCCGTCACTTAAGCAGAAAGAAACACTCCTCAGTCCAGTGCCTGTAGGTGCAGTAATTAAAGTTGCTGGGTTTTCTCATGGGATTGATGCTTGTCCAGGTGTATGTTACTGTGTTTTGTTACCAGTTTATGTGCAGGCAATCTTGCTTACTTTTAGTTTTTCTTATACCCCTATTACGTTTAAATGTGTTTGTGTTATGCCTACATCTGAATCAAAAAAGAAAATTCTACTGGGCAGCGGTGGCACACGCCTTTAATCCCAGCACTTGGGAGGCAGAGCCAGGCAGATCTCTGTGAGTTCGAGGCCAGCCTGGGCTACTGAGTGAGCTCCAGCACAGGCACCAAAACTACACAGAAAAAAAAAGAAACTACACAGTCTCAAAAAAAGAAAAGAAAATCAAATCCCATGCTTTCCTTTAGTCAAAAGAATCAAACAACAAAAAAACAACTGGAGGGGCTGGAGAGACGGCTCAGTGATTAAGAGTATGCGCTGTTCCCTCCTGTTCGCATCTCCACCTTCCCCCCAATACACTTGAAAAAATTGATTCTATTTCCTCTTCCCAGGGAGATACATGTGCCCCACCCCACCCTACTTTGAGGCCTCCTTGTTACTTAGCCTCTCTGAGTCTGTGGATTGTAGCATGGTTATCCTTTACCTATAGATAATATCCACTTATGAGTGAGAACATACCATGTTTGTCTTTCTGGGTCTGGGTTACCTCACTCAGATGATCTTTTTTCTACTTCCATCCATTTGCTTGCAGATTTCATGATGTCATTTTTTTTTTTTTTTTTTTGGCAGCTGAGTAATACTCCATTGTACAAATGTACCACATTTTCTCGTCCATTCTTCTGTTGAGGGACATCTAGGTTGTTTCCAGTTTCTGGCTATATGAATAAAGATTCTATAAACAGTTGAACAAGTGTCCTTGTGGTAGGATGGAGCATCTTTTGGGTATATGTCCAAAAGTGGTATGTCTGGGTCTTAAAGGTAGAATGATTCCCAGTTTTCTATGAAACTGCCATATTGGTTTCCATAGTGGCTGCACAAGTTTGCAGTTCCACCAGTAATGGAGGAGTGTTCCACTTGCTCCACATTCTCTCCGCCATGAGCTGTCACTTGTGTTTTTGATCCTAGCCATTCAGACAGGTATAAGATGGAATATTAAACTAGTTTTGATTTGCATTTCTCTGGTGGTTAAAGATGTTTCTCAGCCATTTGAGACTCCCCTGTTGAGAATTCTCTGTTTAGATCGATACCCCATTTTTTTTAATTGGACTATTTGATTCATTGATGTCTAGTTTCTTGAGTTCTTTATATATTTTGGATATTAGCCCTCTGTCATATGGCGAAGATCTGTTTCCATTCTATAGGCTGCCTTTTTGTCTTATTGGCCGTGTCCTTTGCTTTTCAAACAGAAGCTTTTCAGTTTCATGAGGTCTCCTGTGTTAATTGTTGATCTTATTGCCTGCACTATTGGTGTGTTCTGTTCAGGAAGTGGTCTCCTGTGCCAGTGCATTCAAAGCTATTCCCCACTTCTCTTCTATCAGGATCAGTGTATCTGGTTTTATGTTGAGGTCTTTGGTGCACTTGGACTTGAGTTTGGATAGCCTAGAGACCTAGAATAGAACCAAACATGACTGGCAAAAAAAAAAAAGTCAATGAAATGATTCCTAATAATATTCTGCTATCCTCATAGATCAGAGCCTAGCTAGCCCAGTTATAGTCAGAGACGGTGGGTACAGATGCAGAGATCCACAGCCAACCATTAGGTGGAGCTTGTGGAACCCTGCAGAAGGTTGTAGGAACCAAAGGGGTTGAGAACACCAGGAGAACATGGCCCACAGAATCAACTAAGCAGGGCTCCTAGGGGCTCACAGAGACTGAAGTGGCAAGCACAGAGCCTGCATGGGTCTGCACTAAGTCCTCTGTGTATGTGTCATGTTGTCATGGTTGTTTAGCTTGAGGCTTTTTGTGGGACTCCTAACAGTGGGGAGGGGGGGTGTGTTTCTGACTCTTCTGAAAGCTCTTGGGACCCTCTTCTTCCTACTGGGTTGCCTTGTCCAGCCTTGATGTGAGGGTTTGTGCCTAGTATTATTGTATCTTGTTGTGCTGTGTTTGATTGGTATCCCTGGGAAGCCTGCTCTTTTCTGAAGGGAAAGGGAGGAGAGGTGGACTTGAGGGAGTGGAAAGTGGGGTTGAGGGGAGGAGTGGAAAAAGGGTAAACTGCAGTTATGATGTAATACTTGAGGGAAATAAAGTAAAACATGCACTGCACTTCCAGAGGACCAGCACACATGTCTGGCAGCTCACACCTGCCTGTAACTCTAGCTCCAGAGAGATGCCTCTGGCCTCCTCCAGTACCTACACTCACATAGACACACCCACACACATACACGTAAATAAAAATAAATATATATTTTTAAATCAACACAGAAGGTCTGGAGTTGTAAAGCATGAGCCTAACATGTTAAAAGCCTTTGCTTTTGGGTCAATTGACCCACATAATGAGAAAACAAGACAAATAAACTAAAAAAAAAAAAAAAAATGCGTACTGGCTTTGGCAACACATATATTAAAATCAGAATGGCACAGAGAAAGTTGTTAAATTTTAACAAATGTATTAATTTTGAAATGTTCCATCCAAATTAAGTTTTTAATAATCTTTGCACTTATAGAGATGAAAAGATATCACTATTAAGACTCAGGCAACAAGGACCAGTAGAATTCTATTGCTAGTTCAATACATGGTTTCAATTACTCTGGCAGCCATATTAAAAAGGGAAATGGATGAAAGCAATTTGACAATACAGCATTGCTTAGCTCATTGGAGCTAAAATATTGTTACTTCAACAGATGAACCATATTAAAAATTAAAATTGTATAAGGCTGGGATAATGGCTCAACTAGTAGAGGTTGACCACCAAACCTGACTTTCTGAGTTCAATTCTCAAGACCTATATGGCAGAAGGAGAGAATCAACTCCTGCAAGATGTCCTCTGACCTATACACACCCACCAAGGCATTCAAAGTTCAAGGTCGAGCATGTGCCTGAACACACACACACACACACACACACACACACACACACACACACACACACGCACACACACACACACACCAAAAATAAATAATAATGTAATTTTTTTAATGAATGAGATACTGTACATTTTCTTTTAGGTAAAATCTGGTATGCATTTTGTACTAACAACATACCTAATTTTCAGACCATCACACCCAAAGGGATGTGTTTCAGTGCTAATGAATCTAAATCTGTAACGTACAGGATATTTTTCTTTCTTTCTTTCTTCCTTTCTTTTTTTCTGAGACAAGGTTTTATGTAATGCAAGGTGATGACTACTTTGAACGTCTAATGCTTCTCCCTTTACTTCCTAAGAGCTGCGATTACAGATGTGTGCCACTATTTATGAAGTGCTGGAGATTGAGCCCAAAGAAAGATGTATGCATGCTAAGCAAGTGCTGTGTCAAGCTGCACCCCGGAGCCCACATACAGGATCTTAAGAAGATCCTGAAGAAACAGGTAGGTTGCCAAATGAAGAGAACTAAGAGAAAGGTGAAGAAGGAGGAGGAGGAGCAGGAGGAGGAGGAAGAGGAAGAAAATGGTTGCTACAGAGATGGAATCTCCAGAAGGGCAAGATAAAGCTGGGGGCTTGAACTTGAAACAATGAATGGAGTCATAAAATAGTGTAGTGACAAAGACTAAAAGTTGCGCCTTATTCCCTGAAACAGTAATGTCTGTCACCAAAACAGAGCTAACTGGTTGGTTTCTGGAGGGGGAGGGCACACAAACTTAGGTCACGAGTGATCAAGGTCACACATTCTGCTTTTCAGCACCAGAATCTTAATGTATCAGGTAACCCAGAGCTGTCCCTGCTCTATAAAACAGACAAATGCTAACATACTCAGAAATCTGGTAGGAAATCCAAATAATGATTTACTGATGCACCAGGATACACATTTCCAGAGATTTACACCTCCCTTTTCTGATCACCTCCTTACTAATCTTAAAGTTCCTTGTAAAACTAGATGAGCACACAAAAGTGGATAAGTATTAAACTGAAATGGAATTGGGTCTCTCCAAGGAGCAATCACTCAGACCACCCCACTGTAGAACTGTTCCCTTGAGACAGGAATGGGACACAGGCCATATGGTAGCCCTTTGGTTCCGTCAGTGAATATTCTGAGAGTTAATTACTGCCTAACACTTTTATAATTCATTTCATACCAGAGGTTCCTGGGAGGTCACAGGCATGTTTTGGGTTTTATTGTTTATTATTGGGGGGGGGGGTTGTTTTGTTTGAGACAAGGTCTTACCTGTTTAGCTCAGTCTAGCCCTGAAGTCATGCTCCTCCTGTCTCTGCCTTGCAAGTGCTGGAATTCCAGGAATGTGCCATCACATCTGGCCCACAAACATGTTTTTGCTCAATTGTTTTGAGCTTGCACTGTCATTTCTGGCCTCTTTAGGAAGATCTGTTGACACTTAGGTCCACATTCACCAGAGATACTGTTGATAAAATTCTGTCCTGGAGAGAGATAGAAACAACATCTACCCATCCTCTTAAAGTCCAAAGCCACACTGAGGTATGATTCCACTAGTGTTTGATCTGGAGAAGCAATGAGTTTATAAGGCTTACTTACAGAACAGTGGTTAAGAGGTTATGGACAGGGGTGTTGGTGAATGCCTTTAAATCAACCACACTAGAAGATCTGCACCCGCTGTGGATGACAGCCCGCCCCCCATGTGCACAAAGATAGAATTCTCTCCCTAGTCCTCACTCTAGCCCCTCCTTGAGGCCATGTACAATTAGGGCAAATTCCATTCAACTGGTTGGGAGGAGTGTCATCAGTAGTCAGCAAGCCCAGCTGTGGTGATCTGCAAGAGGCCACAGCTGAATTCATGAAGATGGTGGCAGTTTGGTTTGGAGTTAAGTCCTGTACAACAGACCTACCAGTCTGTCAGAGTGAGGAGGTCCTGCCACTTTAAACCAATGACCAGCTGCCCTCAGGTTGCCTCTCATATGTGGTTCCTGGGGCTGTTGAGAATGAGAGTCCAGCTATGTGGAGACCTCTGGAACCCAAGCTGGCTTCCAGCTCTGTTGAAGAGAATTTGAGCTACAGAATGATCGATGAAGTTTACACATTTTTATTGTTAACAAGTCAAGAATCTAGTCTTTATCATCTGTTAGTGACAAATTATGACCTGTAGGATGGGTTATGTATAATAAAAGTTAATTGTAAAATGATCAACTATGAAGTCCTTCAGATTTCTCAAAATTATTTATTTTCCAAGTTCTAAAGAATCTGTTTATATTTTTTGTATATCCATATAGTCATAAAACAAGAAAACATGAAAAAAAGTATTGAAATGTATATGAAATTTTGATTTTACACACAATATTTTGGTTAAAATGATATAATATAGTAACATTTTACATAGGAATGAACTTTCCCCCACCTGCTAGCCATATCAAAGTTTTGCTATCTACTGTTTCCTACATCTAAAACTTAAATTCTAAGCAATAGAAAGTAAATGCTGCTGACTCTTTGGTCTCAGTACATGTGGGGAATGGGAGTACTCTAGCCAGTCACACAAATCCATCATATAATAGCACTTTTAAATTCGTGTGTGTGTGTGTGTGTGTGTGTGCGTGTGTGTGTGTGTGTGTGTGTGTGTGTGTGTGTGTGTGTGTGTGTGTGTGTGAGAGAGAGAGAGAGAGAGAGAGAGAGACGCATGTGCACGTCTATGTCCTAGTGCTTGTGGAGGCCAGCAGAGGATGTCAAATGTCCTCCTCTGTCACTTTCCACATCATTCTTTTGAGACAGCAGCACACTTGACTAAGCCTGGAGCTAGGCTGGTGGCCAGCAAATCCCAGCAATCCTCCTGTCTCTACGCCACATAGCATGATTACAAGCCTGCATGCAGCCATGCTGGGCCTTTTTGATTAGTGCTACAGATCTGAACTCAGATGGTCATGTTTGCAAAGCAGGCATTTTTACCCACTGAACCATCTTCTTACCACCATGTTAGTATTTCTAAACTGTTGCCCAACAGTCTCACACTATCCCTTTCCTCTGGGTTGTTAAACAGTAAAATTTATCTTCATGTCTTCCATTCAAACCCCAGCAGAGTTATTATCACTCTTCCAAAATGGTCAGCATGAAATCAGAAGAAAAGAAAATCCTATTTACTACTGACTCTTCAAGTAAGGAAATAGGACTTGGCTAATGCACAGTTGACTGTAAATGGCTTGATAAATGTGGTAGTTCAGACTTCTCTGCCTTCCCCAGTGTCCTTGAACTTGATCCTCAGCTCTTCTTCCTCTCTGCTCTCACCCTTCCTTAGACAGGCACTACTTTCACATTCTCCAGTGTGTCTATCACAGCTTCTCTAGCCCTTTTCTGTTGCCCAAAGGTTCCCCTAGTCTCCACTTGCTCAAGATACCCTACTCAAACTTGACATCTGTATTGCTTATTTCTGCCCTCCTGGCTGGCCCTGTTACCTCTCAGTCCACAATAACAGGTAGCCGAGGTACCAGGAGTTAGGAAGAAAGGGAAAGTACCTGTTGGCTACCGATATAATAAGTGGACTTATAAATTGGGTGTAAAAATGTGTCTCCAAGAAAATGCCACAAATCAAGATGGACAATGTGTCAAATAATCAAGAATTCAAATAATTTAATTTTCTTCATCTGTTTGGATTACTATGACAAAGCAGCACAGACTGAGTAGGTTAAATAACAGAAACCTATTTCTCAGAGTTCTGCAGTCTGGGAACTCTAAAATGAAGGTGCCAGTGTATTCTGGTCCTAGCGAAACCTATCTTCTTGGTTTTGAGATGGACCCCAGCATGACAAAGAAGCATTAATGTCTTCTACAGACATGAATCCTGCTCATGAGGGCTCCACCTTCATGACCTAATTATTTCCTATAGGTCTCACCTCCAAATACCACCACTGGGGGTTTAAAGCATGAACATCAATTGGGGGAGGGAGGCTTATTCAGTCCTTTTTAGTGCATATGCATGCCAGAGCAAATAGCAGGAAGTCACATCCCAGCATGTCACTGTAGAATCACTTCTTAGCTCTACCCGCACGTAAGGCCTATGGTTGTTTCTCTTCCAGACTTCCACATTCACCCAGTCCTCAATAAAACATCAGACATAGCTTCACCATTTTTTTCAGATTATCTTTATGCATCAACTTGTCCCCCTGCCCCAGTCACTTCTCTATTTAAGACAGAATGCATGAAGTTATCTGACTAATTTTTCAAAAATCTTTACTTTATTGTACCTCTCCGAGCTAAAAGTCCTTTGCTGAATCCTTACTTCTTTAATAAAGTTTAAGCTCCTCAGGGTTAAAAAACAAAGACTTTTCATATGTTAAAAGGATCGCAGCTAATGTAGACTAGGTTGGGAGGACAACTGAGGCATCACCCAGGGATTCTTTTAGCTTCTCTTCTTTAAAGTTGACAAGGATTTTACTCAAGTACCACAAAGGCTCTGCAGGGACACATGCTTTGTCTGGAACTGATTAAATCACTTATCTGAGAGGTCATGTCAACTCCCCTGGCTCTCGTTCTTAAATGAGATTGTAGGGGTCCTAGCACTGGAGCCTGAAGAAGTTCTGGTCCATTCTAGGATAACTCATTAGGGAGGAACAAGACCAATAGGAAATAGGGAGCTATTTAATGGTTTTAAACAGAGGTACGTCCCAATTTGACTTATGTTATGAGTTCACTTTGCAACATAGACTCACAAACTGGAGAGGAGTTGGCAAATGGATGCAGGAAGGAATAGACAGTAGGGAATTGCAACCCTGGACAGAGATGGTGGCTGTAATAGGCAGTAGTAGAGATAAGTAGACAGATATGAGATTTGAGGTTAAACTAACAGAATTTAGTGAGGATCAAATATGGAGGTTAAGACTGAAGAGAGAGTCTGGAATGACTCCTGGGTTTCTAGTTCTAAATAAGATAGATGGGGACATCAGTCACAGGGAGAGAGAAGCTTAGAGAAGAGTTACACTTCTGACCAAGGGGTAGAACAAGAGTTTAACCTGAGACACAATAATGAATATAAAATAATGTAGTAGGAAGGCTCTAAAGTCACCCCCAGTGATCATGAGCCTTGATATTCATACCCTTATGCCCTCCCTCTTTCTTTTATGTGAGTGGGCCTGTATTTTCCTTTTGAATAAGGTAAAAGAAATAGGATGGCATCTCTGAGATTAGGGTACAAAGAGACTGACCCTTCCATCTACTGTCCCTTCCCTTTCTTCCTTCTCCTTACTTATTCCTCTCAGTATATTCGCTCTGGGGTGAGTAAGTGGCCATATTAGAAGTTCCCCTCCATCAAGGATCCCCACAAGGAACTGGTATCTCTGAGCAATAGCTGGTGAAGACCTGAGATCCAACAGGAGTCGCATGAGTAGGATTTGACGTGGACTTGCTCTTCCATCTGAGCCTTGAGGTGCTGGCAGCCCTACTGATGCCTTGACAGTTGCTCCCAAAATTTAAGGAATTCAGGCAGAGACTCTAGTCTGCACATCTAGATTGCTGACTCAAAGAAACTATGCAGTCTAGGCATACATATCTGGGATGTTACAAAAAAAATATAATGAAGAGGCAATATGTGTGAGATTTATGAGCATTGAAAGAAGAAGTATGAAGTGAGGAAGGGGGGATTATTGAAGCATGTCATAAAGTGTTCTCTGTTGGCCAAGCAGAGATAAAGTTGAGTGTGCAAAGGAAAGAAAGAGCAGCAGAGACAGAGGAGCAAAGACAGGAGACTCACACCAGCAGAAAACAGTATTTCAAAGCATCAAGAACATTCTAGTAAGAAAAGTAGTGAAACACTTCCTTTAGTATAAAAGCTATTCACAGTTCCAGCAAAAGCAGCCTGTAGGACTGAAGGCCAGTATCAGATGAAAGAAAATGTGAAATAAAGAACTGGAAACCAAAAGTGCAGACAGTTCAGTATAGAATTCTTTCCAGTAAATATTAGAAGGGAAATCAAGAAGTATATGAGGTAGGTTATTTGTGTTCCTTTGTTTTGAAAGAGCTGAGATTATTGGACTAACTGAGGGGATAGGCACATAGAAAATGTGTTTTCAACTAATAGAGAAAAGTTGATATTCAAGAGGAAGAAACAATGAAGAGAAAATGTAAGAGTCCTGGAAATCGGGAGGGGAGCTCTCCTAGATGAAAGAGAATACATAATCTGCCAGGAGGCTAAAAGGGTTTCCCATACAAGAACTCTCTCTCTAGCACAATATGAGGAGGCCATCTGCTCTGAGAAAGAAGGTGAAAAGGTTGCAGGTTTAAGGAAAAGAGAAAGGTTTAAGGCAGTCACACAGGAAAGGAGACAAAGACCACAAGATTTCTGTTCAGTATGAGACCTATACAAAGTCAGTGACCTAGAAGGTATAGTGAAGTCAATCTGCCCTATTGCTTGGCTGCTTAGATACAGGCCTGCGGAAACAATTGGATTCATCCAGGTACAGAGCTTAGATAAATGGAAGCAATAACACGTAAATCCAGGGGAGTGCAGATGGCATACAGAAGGCAGTGTAGAAATACCGCCCAGTAAACCCACGTTGGAAGTCAGGAAGGAGGAAGGTGGATGTTGGAGAGACAATGGAGAACAAATAGTGTGCCAATGATACCAAAATAGCACTGGTAGATGCACATCAAGTAAACCACTGTCAAGATCATAGCCAAACAGAGGAGGGCTCAGATTTAGAAATGTGCACTTGTTTTAGAGAGAACAACAGTGTCATTCACATTTCTGTATGAGTTACTGGCTGAAATCACTGAAGGGTGAAAGAAAAATAGCTTCCTGAGTGGCCACAGGAAGGGCCAAGGGCAGATTGGGAGTCCTCCTTTTCACCTGCCGCCAAACCAATACCAACAGTTGTTTAAATTCAGATCTTATGTTTTTGTGGGTGGGTGGGTGGAAGTTGAAACAGGATCTCACACTGTAGCTCAGGTTGGCCTGGAACTAACTATGTATCCCATGCTGGCCTTGAACTTGCACCAGTTTTCTCATCTCGGTTTTCCAAGTCCTGGGATTACAGGTCTGAGCCACCATCATCAGCTCAGAATTTAGATTATGTGAAGGAAGATGATGCCTACTTAGTAAAGCTAGTATTAGTTGACTTCTTTATTATATGCAATGTGTGATGTTCCCCATAGACATCACAACCTACCCTGTTAAGTGAAATACAAAAATAAAATAAATAAATAAATAAATAAATAAAAGAGAAAATTGTCACATGATCATCCTGTAGAGAAAGTGTCCTCGGGGAGAGAGAGACCTTAGCAAGATATGAGGCAGGTAGAAGATGGGAGCTAAATAAGTGTTCGAGAAAGGGACGTTCAAATGGGGTGATTCTCTAGTTTTAGAGAAAGGTGTCAGGAGGCCAGAGCAATGAAGGATCAAGGAAAGATGGAAGACTGATATAAAAAGATGTCCAAAACTTCATGAAAATGACATCATAGAACTAGGTCTGTTGGAATGTGAGCATGCAAGTTAAGTGTGCATGAATAAAGGTCATGTGGGAATGGAGGTCACATGGGCACAAAGGTATGTGGCATGAAGATCAGGTGGGCATGGAGGTCAGGTGGCCACAAAGGGCAGACTTATACTTTGCACCTTGAACAGTCAGTGTGAACAGCAATTTTCTCTTTAAGTTGTTTTGATGGTAAGAAGCTCATTGCCTTCTCTCAGAGAGTATCAGGTTGCACCCTGATAAGAAGGAAAAGAGAAATGTCATCCCCTTGGCCCCTGTAGAGAGTCAACATGCAGATTCAAAACTGCATAATGAAACCTGGAAGTTTCTCTGGATTCCCTCAAAATCTCTCCAGGGGCAAGAATAGAAGAAGCTGCCGGGAAGGGGTGGGGTTGGGGGTCACAGGGCCTGCTAGGGCAGGGTGAGGGAGGCACCTTGTCCTCAGTTCTGATAATTGGCCCATAAGGACTGTTACCTCCCAAAGGAAGCTGATGTTTCCCT
The DNA here is from genome assembly GCA_902168415.1 of Peromyscus melanophrys. Classification (NCBI taxonomy): domain Eukaryota; kingdom Metazoa; phylum Chordata; class Mammalia; order Rodentia; family Cricetidae; genus Peromyscus; species Peromyscus melanophrys. The sequence goes on from CABHPR010138392.1 coordinate 14,791, forward strand.
CCCTGAGCCCTGGTAGTCCCAAAGCAGAGTGACAGCCAGTGTGCCTGCTAGATCATCCATGTTGCCATAGCAACAGGCTTGCCCCTAGAGCCATGGGTTGATGGCAAAATGATTAGGCCTCCCTTAAAGGTTGCTGCTGCAGGTTTTACCAGGAAAGCAGAACAGATGGGTAGGCCTGAAGCCCGAGAGCCAGGAGTATGCATGGCAGAAATTTTACTTCAAGTGGTCAAATGCCTAGAATAAGAGCATGAGCTGCATTCAACCATGGATGGGAACAGAAGAGCAGAATTCAGCCAACAAGTCTAGGAGCCGTCCCTGGGGTGGATTTTATAGCAAGAAATTGGGGGTGGGGTGGAGGAGGAGTAAGGGAATGACCAGAGTGTGCTCTCCTTTCTCTGGCTGTTGGCTGCATGTTGTAGTAGGGGAGCTGAATTAATAGCCAGGGACTCCAGATATCTTGGTGGCTCCCAACCACGTTCATCCAGCGCTGCCTTGCTTTCATTGATTTTTATGCTGTGAGTCAAGGCAATCCAGTTCTAATGGTTCTCTAGGATGTCACCCTCAAGGCTGGTTCAATCTCTGTGTGGGAGCAAATGTGTGACTGCATTACGTAACTGTGTGCACGTGTGTGGAGGCCAGCAGCAGGGGTCATTCCTCAGGTGCCCTCCACCTTATTATTTTTCAGACAGTATCCTCTCGGTGCTCTAGGGCTCTTCAACTGGGCTAGGCTGGCTGACCAGTGAGACCCTGGGATCATCCATTCTCCACCTCCCTAATGCTGAGATTATAGGTATCAATCTTCTCACTTGAATGGAATCCTGTACATTTTTTTCTGTTAACCCATAAAAGTGCAGATACCACATGTGATATATGAACAGCATGGACAACTAAACATACTTCCTAGCCAAGCTATAGTTCTCAGAACCCATACCTGCCCATCACAGCTTGGATCTGTTGGAATATAAACCCTATCAGGGAAGGGTCTTTGAGAGTTTATCCTTGCATTCTTAACATGAAATATGGAGCCTGTCTCATGGTGTGACTGTTTTGGTTTGGGTTTTCATTTTGTTTTGTTATTTTTGAGGCAGGATCTAAACTTTGTAGCCACATACTGACTTGAATTTGCTGTTCTTCTGCCCCCATTTCCCAAAAGCTGGGATTACAGGCATGTGTCACCATATGCAAATAGTAGGATCTTGATAAAAACGTGTTGAACAAATGACTGAATGAATGGGTCACTGACAACCTTCTTAGCCCTTTCGTGCTCTGAGTTACAGGACTCTTCTGTGACTACTGGCCACTGATCCTCTTCTTGCTGGGTGGCAGGTATTAGAACTCAGACATCCCATCTAGTTGTCACCAGGTACACTAGTGATTAGAAAGTATTGGTCCTGTGTTGCCAGAGGTTTCTCCAGATGAATCTCTCCCACCTGCAGTCCCACAGCCGCTTATAAAATAGTTACACAGAGGCTTGTATTAATTTCAGACTGTATGGCCTATGGCTCCTGCTTCTATTAGCTAGCGCTTTCAACTTAATTCAACCCATTACTTTTAATCTATGTCTTGCCACATGGCTTCATGGCTTACTGATACTTTCACATCTTCCTTCTTGGATGGCTATATCACACCTCCTCTGACTCCACCTTTCTTCTCTCTCTATCTCTCTTAGATTTCCCACCTAGCTGTAACAGCTTTCTTTCTTTCTTTCTTTCTTTCTTTCTTTCTTTCCTTCTTTCTTTCTTTGTTTGTTTTGTTTTTTTGTTTTTTTGTTTGTTTGTTTTGAGACAAAGTTTCTCTGTGTAGTTTTGGTGCCTGTCCTGGATCTCATTCTGTATACCAGGCTGGCCTTGAACTCACAGAGATCTGCCTGGCTCTGCCTTCCGAGTGCTGGGATTAAAGGCGTGTGCCACCACCGCCCAGCAACAGGTTTCTTGTCATACGCCCAAACAGCTTTGTTTATTAGCCAATGGGAGCAACACATTCACAGCATACAGAAAGACATCCCACAGCAGTCCTGTCCCTGGGTGAACTCTTGGACACCAATGCCAACCTGGACTAAGACAGATTTCAAATGTGCTTTTAACCATCATGGTAGCAGTGTTCATATGCCCTCATTGGTGACCACAGTGCTCATCTACAGATCTCCCCTCTACCTAAACTAAGAACTTGTCATCCTTCACAAGCAAAGACTGTGGACCTTATGAAAGTTATGGCAAGGATTGAGGTGCAGCTCAGTGGTAGAGTGCTTTCGTGGGATAAGCAAGGACTTGTGTTCATTCTGTAGTACAGGGAGGGGAGAATTTTCCTTCTGATGAGTCTCATGGTCTCCCTGTAATCTCAACACTCATCATGTAGCAAGGGGGAAGGGAGAGCGACAGAAAGGAAGAGGTATGGGGGAGAGGATGAATTAGAATAATGCAAGTGCACCCTGATTCGCAGTTGAAGACATGTAAGATCTCTGTGCTAATAAACTATACACAGTGCTATGTGAACACATATACTTTCATTTTCTTCTTATCACTGGAACTATTTGAAATTATTTATATGTTGTATGTTTGCATATATTGTGGGCATATGTGTATGTGTGGAAGCCTGAGGTTGACCAAACTGATGCTGAATGTCTTCCTAGTTGGCTCTCCACATTATTTTCTGAAGCAGGGTCTCTCACTGAATCTGGACCTTGCATTTTCAGCTGCCCTAGATAGCCAGCTTGCCCCCAAGATTGCCTGGTCTCAACTTTCCAAGAATTGTGATTACAGGCAAGCCATCACAATATGGGTCCTAGAGATCCAAACTCAGGTCTAGGTAAAGCAGATTGCCCTTCTTGGTGTGGCATCACTCAATCTGTTGAAAACTTGAGTACAACCAAAGGCTGTGTTAGAAAGCATACCTGGTCAAAGTGCTGAGAATAAAAGTGACTGCTGAGTTATTTATATCACTCTTCAAAGGCCCAGGGGACACTGTGGAAGAGAAAGCACAGAGGATGTAAGAGCCAGGGGAAGGGGTGGAATGTTTTCTTCTGGGCATGTCATGGATACTGTTCTCTTGAACTCACAGCAGCTATTATCACCTGCATAAACCCTTCACAAAATTGAGTCTGTCAGCATCCTGTCATGGATCCAAGAGACAGTCACAAGGTCCCACCCTTCCTGAGGATTGGGGTTGTAACCATAGCATAGCCTGGCCTATCCTAACCAATGTGCCTCCCCCTCTCCTCCCCTCCCCTCCCCTCCCCTCCCCTCCCCTCCCTTCCCCTCCTCTCTCCTCTCCTCTCCTCTCTTCTTCTCTCCTCTCCTCTCCTCTTTCTCCTCTTCTTTTTCTCCCTCCACTCTTAACAAGTAACTAATAATGTCCAAGATATCCTTGAAATCTCTCCTTGTAGGGAGATTACAAGAGACCCCAGGACCAGGAAAAAAATCTTGAAAAAATTATAAAGGAAACGGTTTAAGTCAGACATTGTTATTTGGCTACATCCTCACCTTCGTAACTGTAGAAGTTAGCATCATACAGCTGGCTATCCGGTTAGAAAGTGCTGATATTCTTTAAAGTAGAAATAGCTTTCAGACATGTTTTCCTTCTAAATGTAAGGAATGGGCATTCTCTCACTTGCTCTGTTATTAGTTCTGGTGATCTGGTCAGTGTCTTACAAGGCAGGCTTTAAAAGGGTTTGCATGTGTGTCTACTCACTCTGCCGGGTATTTCTTCTTTTCTTGGTGTATTGAACAGTCAGACAAGTCCTGGCCCTTAGAGTGAGCTAACTATCCTTTATCCCATCTTCCCGATGCCACATTTTGGAGAGAACTGACAGACTTGGGCACTTTCTACTGGACAATTTCCCATCTCTATTTCTCTTCGAAGCCCCCAAGGTTTGCATTTAGAGTCTGGGTTGGAGATGGAGACCACTGCCTTTGTACCTGAGCACACTGCGATGCAGTCAGCAAGTATAGAAGTGTGTATTGTGCCAACCTTGCTTAACTAGAGCTGATGCAAGCCTGTTCTCCCCTCTGCACTTCTAACACTGCAGTGACCACACGTGGTACTTTGTGCAGAAGTTGACGAGAGGAAGTGGAACATCTTGTTTCCCTTTGCACACTTGGCATTATATGCAAGGACACCAGGCTCTACCAAGGCTCACACTGAGAGTTCCCAGGTCACCATGTTGATATGGGTGTCACCACTAGCACTCCAACTCCTCAGCTGCCACTGGGAGTTGCATCCTCCTTTGATTTCTTTGGCTCCTCAGGGGTTGTTCAGCTCAATGACAGGCACCAGCTTCCTCTGAAGGGATCCTTTCATCAACTGGAGAGATTTGGAGGCAGTGAAGTCAGGTCTCCCTTGTGGTTTCTAGTTCATCCTTCCACCCTCTTCCCATCTCAGATCTCTTTCCAATGGCTGGCCCTGGAGTGCTGGGACCCAACACCAGAAGCAGAGCCACAGGGGTGATTACGCAACTCTTGCCACTGTGTCATGTCAAATCCCCACAGGGAATCACCTGTCATATTGCAGGTGCTACCAAAGGGGCGCCTGTTTTTCTTGCTGTTGTTTCTTGGTTGTTGTTTTTTTTTTTCTTTTCTCTTCATTGTCTACCTACTCATCACGGGGAATGAGACTAATTAGTGAGTGGGTCAGATGCTCCTGGATCTTCTCACCATGACCTCATCCAAACTTAATAGTACCATCCAAACTAATAAGTACCTAGAGGATGAATTAAAAATAAGAACATGGCAGGGGTCTTAAAAAGATTCGAAGGTCTCATTTTGACTCACTGACCACAAGATAATACAAGGTCCAAGATACGATGTTGTTTAAGGCAATAAGGAAGGAATATAGAATTTAATTAGAGAGCCACAAAGAATACTTTTCCTGCATGTGTGACTCGTCCCTGGTGTATTAAACACTTAATGTGTGCTATAAAATAAGATAATAAAAATAGCTGGCATTTGAGGATTTGAATTATATCCTGCAATTTTCCAAGGACAAAAGGTTTAGAAATATGCTTCAATTAAGCATGTTAAATGTAATTCTATGTGCTGTCTGCCACACAGTAAACTGTCACAGTGCCCTTGTGAGGTGGAGATTGTAATGGGTGCTGTTGACTTCCCCATCCTTCACCAGGCAGGTGCCCCATCTCCCAGTTGATGTATGTGTTGGTTGCCAAGTGTCTGCAGCTTTTCTTTCTCCAGGGAATTGTTCTCAGTCCAACAGGAGTCACCTGAGGCTATTATTCCCACACCAACCCTGGAGGATACTTAGGAACCAGTGACTCAGGCACTCCCTTGCTCCAGAGTGGGACTGTCTTTTGGTGAAGCTTAAGAAGAGATCCCTGTGGATTATTTTAGGACTAGACCCCAGCTGAGGCCATAGAGTTCATGGCTCTTTCTCAATCCTAACACCTCCCTGTTTTTCTCTTGAGATTCTCCCTCAAGAAATCACATGACTTCTAAGCCTTCTCTTGGTTTCTAACCAAAAGAAGTCCTGGGTGTGCTAGTAACATTTCCATTTACAACAAAACAGGCAGGAAGGCTAAGGAACTTTTCCAAAATGCGGTAAACTGTATTTGAATGCATGTAGTCTGACTTGGGTTTGTCTGTTTCTCGCAGTTCCTCATAGCGTTACACAAATTTACAAAGGACTTGCGAGCTAGTAAGAAACTTCCGTCTCAATAAACATCAGTCTAGCCCCTTACTCAGGTGCTGAGAATTGATAACCAATCAGATAATAACTATTCTGCTTCCAGGAACTCACAAGTTCATGATGGAGACACATGGTCATGAGCAGGAAGCAGTATTTCTCGATATAAACACACACACACACACACACACACACACACACACACACACACACACA